>JAJIBD010008149.1:0-40000 GCA_021461705.1 Cryptotis parvus
TTGTTTGAGGCAGTCCCAACCTGTTCTGTGAAGTCTTCTGCTCCCATTCCATCATACAAGGAGAAGTTTCTCTGAGGGGAAATCCACTATAGCCATCTAACAAAGCACCATTATGAGAGAAAGCACCAGGGTCTATGAGATAGCACAAAAATGGAAATTTAGGGACCAGGATGTGGTTCAAGTGATAGAGAAAATAGCTTACAAGACCCTGGGTTCCCAGGGGATGTCCCGAATGGCCCTCAAATGCCACCAGGCATGGCTCCCTAACTATTAAATGTTGAAAGTATAGGGCTGGAGAGATGACACAACAGGTGGGGTGGTTTCCTAGCTTGCGGCTGACATGGGTTCAATCTCCCAGAACCATACATTGTCCACTGTCACTTTCCTTATACTCAGTGAGTTCTGTAGAAAAAAACAGAGTGCTTGGTGAAGAGTGCTATGAAGTTTATTTAGTGTGTGTGTGTGTGTGGGGGGGGCAACCTTCAATATATGCCTTGTCATCTAAACAATATACAAAATAAAGAAATTAGTGACTATGCTAAATCCTTTTTGGGATTTTTTATTTTGATTTTATTTGGGGGAGAATCATGTCCCAGCGGTGCTCAGGGGTTCCTCCTGGCTCTCACTTAGGAATTATGCCTGGTGGTTTTGGGGGGAACATATGGAATGCCAGGGATTGAATCTGGGTCAGCCACATGCAAGGCAAATGTCCTGCCTACTATGCTATTTTCCAGCCCCTCCTAAACCTTTTTGTTTCATCAACAGCACCTCTGGTCATTCCCTTTAACTACTATACAGTATAAAGGGGAAATATCATGCTGAATTTTCGACACCCACCCTGCAGCAGTTTTTTTTTTTTTCAATCCAGCCCAGGTATGCTGAACCAGAGACTCTCAGACATGGGGCAGAGCTGCTACTTCCTCTCCCCTGTGCCCAGCCACTCATGAGGCTCCCGGGAGACATGGCGGGTTCTATCCATGGCCTGCCACCCCAGCAGGGCCTCACAACAAGCCAGACAACTCCCCTTCCCCATGGGGGCCGCCATTTCCACATCCGAACTTCCCTCTCATCACAACTCCACCCAGCAGACCAGACTATCATAGCCTGGCTCGCGCGGTTCATCAATAAATGCTGTATTTAGAGGTGACTACAAGAGTATGCCACCAGGCACGGCAAGCCTGGCAAGCTGCTCGTGTCGTATTTGATATGCCAAATACCAGTAACATTTATATTAGGTCGTTCCCATGACCTAATATAATGGTTTGAGGCTCTTTATCTTCCTGGAGCAGCGGATGCCTTTGGGTTCTACTACCATGAGTCAGGACATGTGGAGATATTACTGGTGCCCGCTCTAGCAAATAGGTGATGAACGGGAAGATAGTGATAGTAATAGTGATCATGCTGAAGCCATTTTCATATTCCCTTCCATTACAATGACGATTAACAGGAGGTTGCAAGTTGGTTGTGTTTCTCATATACACCTTGTTGTAGTGAGAGGAATCTCAAGGACCATGGAGTCAGGATTGTACTAGCTGCTTCATGTTTGGAAGGCAGGAACTCTATCACTGAACCTTGCCCTGGGCCTCCTCTATAAAAGCTACGTTTGAGGGGAAAATGGAATATACAGAAACTAAATAAAAGAAACAGGAGTTAGAAAAGTGCACCCAGAGTAGAGGGAGAAATTTTCCCTCTTTGTTTGCTGTATCCCCATAGCCCATACATTTTTGTTGGCTTGGTTTTGTTTGTTTATGTGTTGTTTGGCTGGTTGGCTTTGTTTTAGCTTCACATCCAGTGGTGCTCAGGGTTTACTTCTGGCTCTACACTCAGTGATCACTCTTCACTGTGTTCAGGGACCATATGTGGTCCTGGGGTTTGAAACCAGGAAGGCTGCAGGCAAGTCAAGTTCCTTACCTGTCGTACTATTTCTCCAACCCCCCAAAAGTCAGTGTCTTTTGAATGTCAAGTGAGACTAAAGACAAAGGGTCAGGGAGATGTTTCAATGGGCTGGAGTATATGAGCTATATTCAGGAGGCCAAGTTTGGTTCCATAGAGTCCCCTGAGAATCTTCAGGAGTGACCCCTGAGCAGCAAGCTGGGAGTAGCCCCTCAACACCATAAAGGACATACCTAACCAGTTTTCCTTTCCTTCTATATATTATAGAATAACAAATGTAGAGGGGAATATTGTTAGCTGCAAGATTTTAGTCAATAGTCAGATCTGAATATAGCAAAAAATTAAAAATAAATAAATAAATAAATAAATAAATAGATAAAATCACATGATAGAGAATTATATGTTTGCCATTTTCTCTAGAATTATATATTTTCTATTTTCATATCATGATTCTGTTATTGTGTATATACTACACACTGGTAAAGTTCATAAGCTTTGTTGTCATATAGTGAATACATGTATTTTTCCATGATTTTGTTTCTTTTTTTTATAGGTTTCTATGTTATATTTTCATGAGCAATTCCACTTTGGCTAAAGAACAACATTTTTCCACCCACATGGGAAACCCTGCCAAATCTTTAAGATTTTGCAATATTCTTGTGTAGTATTTCTTTTATCAACAAATCAAGCAATATTTTTTTTCTGGAGAGAAGTCTGCCAAGCATCCAAGTTATAGTGTATTACAATGTGAACTATCAACAAATTCTATATGTTTTCCAAAGACTTCTATTTGGATACTGCAGTAGCTTTTAGCATCAGTGAAGAGTATCTATGTGAAATTAAGGAATCGAATGTGGCTTAGAGGCTTTCAGCCCTTTCATGAACAAATAAATAAGACTCTTCCTGTCTTTTGCCAGCCAGTGTATATGATCAATCACTTCGTTTTTCACCACCCCAGGACTCCTAAGATGCAGTGGTTCTTAGATGTCCTGCAGAGGACTTTTTATTCAACACAGAATACCTTTACCATGAAAAACCAGACAAGGCTAAAAGCACAGATGACCTGGTCGCAATTTGCAGACAGGACATTACCTTAAGAACTACAAAGTGCCTTTATTCCTGGAGGTTGGATACATTTAAAAGCCACCATCACAGCAGTATGAAGGAGAAGAAAGACAAGAGAATAAAGAGGAATGAGAAACAGAAGAAGAAATCAGAGAAAGAAATGCAAGAACCTTAATCTCTAGGGCATACTTGAAACTTAAGTCATCACACCCATGTTCAATTTTCTTCAAGACTCCTCAGTGGAATTAGATTTATGGAAGTCCTAATTTAGTGATGTCCTCCTAGAAAATCAATGTAGCTTAAAAATCTTGAATTGTTTAATTTCTGAATACCAGCAACATCAAACTGGCACGAACTAGCATCTACAGAAAAAGGGTATGAGATTTGCTGAAGAAAACCACGACCAACACCATATGCAGGGCAACATAAGGCTTGCAAAGGACAGGATAATTTTTCCACAATTCAGACAAACAAATCCACATTTTAAATTTCAACCTTCAATTAAACATCCTTTAATTTTTTTAGAAGCCCCTCCTGTATAGCAAAATTATCCTATGCATAATATATAGAATGACTTCTCCGATAGTGTATAATTTTAAGCATGCAACTCATCATCCATTTAACTCATACAGTAGCTGAAATGCTACTGTGACCTAATATAATGGTTTGAGGCTCTTTATGTCCCTGGAGCAAGCGTATGCCTTTGGATTCTACTAGCATGAGACAGGACATATAGAGATATTACTGGTGCCCGCTCTAGCAAATAGATGATTAACGGGAAGATAGTGTGATAGTGATAGTGATAGCTGAAATGCAATGATAGATGTTAAAGCTGGAAAAGCAATGGCCTCATTCTAGTAATTATGATGATGGGGGGGCAGGGGGCGGTTGTAGGGGTGGTGGTGTGAGCATGTCCCATTCATGAACACAAATAGTAGTATTGACAAATGAGACCATATGGAATAATCATTTTCTGAAGTTCCTTGTTTGATTAGGCCACAGTGGTTATTTGATCAAGCCATTATAGGTATCTTTATTTGCCAATAAGGAAATCAAGGTGAATAACGAAAGCTTTCTCAAGACTACATGTAGAAACATGTAGTTCCCCAACAGAAAGTGAGCTCAGGCTTGAGAAGGAAGAAATCACCCAGCTCATATCAGACCCATTTGCCTCTTCACTGCAGGATTCCTAGTAAGGACGTCCCACTGACTATGAAGCAAGTATTGGGCATGCAGTGACCAACATGATCCTACATGCACATAAGGAAGCCTTCCTGAAAATGGAAGAACTGAGTGCTTCTACTGAGCAGGGCATCCAGGCTCCTAACTGGAAGTTTCAGCCATGAAATTCCTAGCAAAAGAATCAACTAGGCAAATCTAAGAGCAATGCAGTTCCCTCCCTTCCTAGAAACCAGAATGCATTCCCACTGATTCCTTGTAGTTCTCTATTCTCCCAGGAGATCCTATCATTGTAGACTAGGAGTCAGACTGGCCTTCTCCCCTTAATGAAGGACTTCAACCTAATCCCGTTTCACATGATTTGCTTGAGCACAGGCAAGTCATTTTATTTCAGTCTTCTAAGTAGTCTATGAGTTCATAGCATAACACAGGATATAAGATCTACTTAGCAGATAAAGGGGGAAAAAAAGTAGCTTTTATATCTATTAAAATATATGTATTTACATATTTTTATCTGTGTGTATGTGTGAATACACATATATATGTTTCAGTTTTCCACAGCTCAAATTTTTTGTGTTTTGTACTTTGGGATCACAAGGCAATACTGTTGGAGTGAGGGACCTAGTTCTGTGTTTAGGATAACTTTGGCAGTGCCTGGTAGTTGATCTAACAGGGAACAAACCCAGGCTTCCCTCAAAGCATGTGCTTAGCCTGTGAGCCACAGCTCAGATTTTATACAATATTACATTTCTAGAGTATGGAAAAAGCATATAAGCAATACATAAAGAATTTTTTTGCCTTAGCTCTGTAGAACTTAATGAAGCATTGAGCCAATTCATTCATGTTATGGTTGACAATGCCTCAGTAAAATTTTGCTAACAGAGATACAGATTTAAGCCCAAAGAAAAATGTGTGGGAGGGAACATAAGTGAATATGAGATTTTAACAAATGTCTTCAAGACAAAAAAGCAACTAAGGCAATGATATCCAACAGAGCTAATTGGTTTTCTCAAAGAGGTTAAAAATCTATTTTAAAATCACAAAGTTTGAACAACAATATGATAAGTAAAAATTAACAATATATATCACAAAACATGAGAAATTAAAATATGACCATCAACCAAATAATCCAGAAATTCTACTCATATGACATATCAGAGAGAGAGAGAGAGAGAGAGAGAGAGAGAAACATAAGCTTACACTGGCATTTGTATATAAATATCAAAGAGCTTTGTTAAATAGTGGAAACAACCCAAGAATTCATTAGGAAACGTGAGCTCTCATTATCTACAATAAAATATTATATACTCATATATAAAGAGTAATGATGAATAAACAAAATCTATTCTTGCAAACATTATTCTAGATTAAAAAAAAGAAGGCTAGATACAAAACAATATATGCTGCATAATTTAGTTACATGAAATATCCAAACTACCTAACTCCAATTAGATAGAAAGCAGATTCCTGACCCCTGTGTGCCAGGAGCGTGGGAAAGGGATTTCTGAGGCAGTGTGTTGTGGTGGGGGAATTACAAATAATCTAAAATTTCATAGCCATGACAGTTACACAGTTCTATGACTATAATCCCTGAATTACATTCTTTAACCCATCAAATTATACGGTATGTAAATATTTCAATAAATACATAAATAGCATCCTGCCCCTCAAAGTGTTACAGGTGTGGCTGTAGTGTCCTGCTGCATTGGCAGGTGGCAGACAGGAGACAGGCTTGTCTACACCCAGGGCTCTGCCCCATGGGGCCTGGATGGTTAATGGTCTGACATAGAAAAAGACTGGGCCCCCTAGGATGAACCCAGAGCCCCAGCAGAGCCTGGCAAGCTACCCGTGGTGCATTTGATACGCCAAAAACAGTAACAATAATAGACCTCATTGCCAACGAAAGGAGACATTACTGACGCCCGCTTGAGCAGATTGATGAATAATGGGATGACATGTGACAAGTAACAAGTGACATAAATAGCATATTTAATCAAGAGACTAGTTCATTTAAAAAGAGAGACTATCTCATAACTTTTAAAAAATTGTCTTTACAATTTCCCGAATGCCAGGAAAAGCATTCGCACTGCCCGCCTGTCCTTCGCCAACTATAAGACCAAGATGACTGCCCTCCGACACCCTGAAGGATCTATAACATCTTCCAGAAAGGCAATGGAGAAGATTATCCAGAACTTCTACTCAAAACTCTTTGATAGCCACGTCCACCTGTCCACATACCAAATTCCACAGGATGGATATGTCATTCCCAACGTTCTCCCTTCTGAAATCCGACATGCCATCTCTTCGCTAAAGAAGGAAACAGCACCAGGCCCAGACAAAGTCAGACCTGAACACCTGAAGAATCCGCCGCCAGTACTCATCAATACATTAGCTCGGCTCTTCACACGCTACCTGTCCGAATGCAAGGTACCCTCCCAATGGAAAACCAGCACGACAGTTCTACTGTTCAAGAAGGGAGACATTCACGACATCGGCAAATATCGCCCCATCTGCCTGTTGTTCGTCATCTACAAGCTGTTTACACGAGTCATCCTGAACAGGATTAGCAGAACACTAGATGAAGGACAACCATGCGAGCAAGCAGGCTTCCGGAAAGGATTCAGCACAATCGACCGTATCCACACAGTAACCAAGCTCATCGAGGTTTGTAGGGGAGTACAAGATGCCACTCTGTCTCACGTTCATTGATTTACAGAAAGCCTTTGATTCTGTGGAGACTGAAGCAGTCATCGAAGCCCTAGCCAAACAGGGTGTTCAAACCCAATACATCAAGATCCTTCGTGAGCTCTATTACAGATTCACCACCAGGATCTCACCATTCTACAAAGAAGTGATCATTAATGTGAAAAGAGGGGTTCGACAGGGTGATACCATTTCACCAAAACTCTTCAGCACCACCCTCGAGAACATCATGCAACAATTAGAATGGGAAAGAATGGGAGTGAAGAGAGACGGTCGGCAACTACACCACCTCCGCTTCGCTGATGACTCGTTCTAATAACACCAAACATTAGCCAAGCGGCACAAATGTTGGCTGACTTCGACCGAGAATGTGGAAAGATATTTCTACAGCTGAATCTAAAGAAAACAATGTTTATGAAGAATGAACTAGTTCCAGAGGCCCCATTCACTCTCAATGGAACAAACATCTCTGAATGCAGCAGTTATGTGTACCTAGGTCGAGAAGTCAACATGATGAATGACCTAAAACCTGAGCTGCACAGGAGGAAGAGAGCAGCATGGAATGCCTTCAAAGGCATCGAAGAAATAGCTAAAAGGACAAAGAACCTCTGGCTCCGGGAACATCTCTTTGACTCCACCGTTCTCCCTGCATTAACATACGCCTCAGAGACCTGGGCTCTACGAAAGCAGGATGAGAATGCTATTCGGTCTCCCAGAGAGGAATCGAAAGGGCTATGCTTTGAATATCACGCCTCACCCAAGAGAGAGAAGGAATCCGGAGTTCTGACCTCCGTCACTATTCCAGAATCAGGGACGCTGTCTCGTTTGCCAAGGCATCGAAAATCAGATGGGCTGGACATGTAATGCGATTTGGAGACAACCGCTGGACTAGAGCCATTACCGACTGGATCCCACGGGATGTCAAAAGATCACATGGCCGCCCACCTACAAGATGGTCAGACTTCCTTGTCAAGACCCTGAAGGAACGGTTTGAGGCTCTTCATATTCCTGAATCAACCAGATGCCATTGGCTACATTGGCACGTGATAGGGTCCAATGGAAATGTTACTGGTGGCCGCTCGAGCAAATCTATGAATAACGGGATTCAAGTGATCAAGTGATCACTGAAAAAATTTCAAACCCTAATGATAAAAGGTAAATTCTAAATTCTACAAACAAATGAGAATCTGCCTGGGAAAATACATCGTCAATGGTAGTACTGGACACCAAAAGACAGTGGGTTGGTCTTTCAATACAGAAAGAATCCTTTATCCAAACAAAGTATAAATCAAATGAAAAAATGAAGGAGTGCTAAGAAAAGTTCCTTCCCAACTATTGTTTATTAGGAACTTTCTTTTTTTTTTTTTCTTCTTTGGGTCACACCGGCGATGCTCAGGGGTTACTCCTGGCTCTTTGCTCAGGAATTACTCCTGGCGGTGCTCGGAGGACCATATGGGATGCCGGGGATCGAACACAGGCTAGCATAGGCCGGCACGCAAGGCAAACGCCCTACCTGCTGGGCTATCGCTCCCACCCCTATTAGGAGCTTTCTTAATGACATATTCTTATAAAATGTGTTTAAAAATCAAGAAGGAAACAGGGGGCAGGAGAAAGAACACTTGCCTTTCATGCAGCTGACCCCAGTTCAGTCCCTGGCACTGAATATGCTTCCCGAAGAGCTGTCAGAAATGGAGCCAGAGCGGTAGTACAGTGGGTAAGGCATCGGACTTGCACACTGCTGACCTAGGTTCAATCCTCAGCATCCCACATGGTATCCCAAGCATCTCCAGGAGTAATTCCTAAGTGCAAAGCCAGGAGTAACCACTGAACACAACTTTCTTTTAAAAGGAAGTTGTTTTAAAATAAACAACTTTTTGGGGCCGGAGCGATAGTCCAGCGGGTAGGGTGTTTGCCTTGCACACAGCCAGCTGGTGCCGGCCCGGGTTTGATCCCCGGCATCCCATATGGTGCCCCGAGCATGGCCAGAAGTAATTCCTGAGTGTAGAGCCAGGAGAAACCCCTGAGCATCGCTGGGTGTGACCAAATAAAAACAAAAAATAAGAAGCAGCCGGATGAGACTCGCCCACCACACTAGCCACCATTTTCACTGTCCAGACGCTGGGAAACTGCCTCACAACCAGATTAACAGAGCAAAACCAGTTCGAGCCCAGGTCGCCGGCCGCTTGCGCCGCTTGGTGCATTAAAATAGTGGAAACAGTGATGTCTTTCAATGCTCTGCATTCCACGATGTGCAGGAAAGTTTGTGGAGGGAGAGATAAAGAGGAGAGAAATGACATACAGAACCCGCCAAGTCGTTGAGGTGTGCGAGGGGGAGGGATGTGGGGACATTGGTGATGGGGATGGGTTTGGGTGGAGGGATGGGTGTTGGAACACTGTAGAACCAAAACTCTACATGAGCATCTTTCAATTGTATGTCTAAAATGGTGTAATAAAATTGGGGGTGGATAATAAAATAAAATTTTAAAAAAGAAAAATAAATAAATTAATAAATAAATAAACAACTTTTAAAACAACTCTGTTTTTTATTTTAAAAAGAAATTTTTAAAAAATTATCTTTTATTTCTTTTAATAAAAGATCCCAGCCACCAGAGCCAACACTCGGAAGAGAGACACTCCAGACCCACAGCTGCTCTGGCATGCAACCTCAGAGTGGCCACGTGACAGTCTTAGACAATAATGGAAGTTAGGAACAGGTCTTTCCCAGGATCTTTCACATTTATACATTGGCTAGTTGATTCTTCACAGGTCAGAGCTGCTACTGGTTCTGGTTCTCCCCATGCTCAGCTGATCATGAGGAGCCCGGGAGGTGGCGTAAGTTCTAAACCTGGCCCACCATCCCAATAGAGCCTCGCAAGAAGCCAGAGGAACCCCCACACCATGAGGGCCGCCATTTTTCTTTTTTTTTTTTGTAAGTATTTTATTATACCACTGTGAGATATACAATTACAAAGATATACAATTAAAAAGTTCATATTTGGGTTTTAATCATACAGTGTTCCAGCACTCATCCCTCCACCAGTGCCCATCTCCCACCAACAATTACCTGGTTCCTCCCCCCCAGCCTGTTTCTCTCTCTTTCTCTTTTCCTTCCCTTTTAGACTATGGATTACAGAACATACGTTAAAGGGTTGTCATGTGTGTCTTTTTGCCTGTATTTAATGCTCAGTTCTAGGTTGGTATTAGTGCTTTTGACAATTGTTAGCACACTGTTCCATTTTCTGTTTTACCTAGCCTCTGACTCCTCATGTTTGTGATAATTTCCACCTTTGACTAGATCTCCTGATACAAGGCCATGTTTCACTTGACCTTGGATATTGGTATCATAAGATGTACATATATATTTATGTCATGCAAATAAATGCAGTCATTCTGTATCTGTTCTCTCTCCTTCTGGCTAATTCACTCAACATAATCTTCTCCATGTCCATCCATTTATAGGCAAATTTTATAACTTCATTTTTCCTAACAACTGCATAGTATTCCATTGTGTAGACAGTCATCGATTGTTGGGCACTCTAGTTGTTTCCAGACTCTGGCTATTGTGAATAATGCTGCTATGAACATAAAAGTAGGGATGTTGTTTCCGCTGTGTATTTTTGGCTTCCCAGAGTATATTCCCAGGAGTGGTATGGCTGGGTCAAGTGGGAGCTCAATTTCTAGTCTTTGGAGGAATGTCCATATTGTTTTCCAGAAAGGCTGTACCAGCCGGCATTCCCACCAACAATGGATGAGTTTTCCCCTTTTCCCACATCCACGCCAGCACTTGTTGTTGCTCTTTTGGATATGTGCCAGTCTCTGTGGTGTAAAATGATATCTCATTGTTGTTTTGATTTGCATCTCTCTGATGATTAGTGATGATGAGCACTTTTTCATATGTTTTTTGGCCACTCGAATTTCTTCCTTGTTAAAGTTTCTGTTCATTTCTTCTCCCCCATTTTTTGATGGGGTTGTTTGTTTTCTTCTTGTAAAGTTCTACCAGTGCCTGATATATCTTGGATATTAACCCCTTATCAGATAGGTATTGGGTGAATATTCTTTCTCATTCTGTGGACTGCCTTTTTTATCTTAGTCACTGTTTCTTTTGAGGTGCAGAAGCTTTTTAGTTTCATGTAGTCCCATGTTGGAGGACATGTTTAGCTAATCTGGGAGTTTTGTTGTTTTGCTCACTCCCAGCTTAATCTTATTTAAGCCAATGTTCATTCTAGTGAGATCTCTCTTCTATGTAAACACTGCTAGAGGGTGTGGCAGTTACAGAAGTCACCTTGATTGAATAACTTCTGAATTATACATCTACTAAGACTTCTATGTTTTCTAGATTGGGCACAGCTCCTCTTTATACCCACTGCACCCAACGTGGGACAGTTAGAATTTACCAGGAGACTACCACCCTGGCTACGCTGAGACTAAAGGAAGACTATAGGAAGGATCATACTAGTTTGCTCTAAGCAGGCAAGAGTGACCCTTTCAGTACAAGAGAACAAGATACTCAGAATCACCCTGGTGCAGATAATAATAAGAAGGACCTTGTGGGTACCATCTAGATTTCATGAAGCTCATAAAGTTAAGATGTATTACTTTATATCAGCCCCCTCTCTCTTCAGTGTTTTACATAAGAGATAATCTCGGGATTAGTCCTTGGTGTAACCTTTGTTTATACCTGCAATAGGGTGTGGCACTACACTCTGTTTAGGGTTCTTTGTTGGCATGACAACCTCCCGATTGGATTACTTTGGTGTATATAAGGGGCTGACTTGAGGCCCCTTGACCTTTTGCCTTTTGGTTCCTCAGCCTTCAGCTTTTGGCTCCTGAGGCTTTTGGCTTTTGGCTTTGGTCTTTTGCTCTTTGACCTTTCGCTCCTTCTGGGTAGGACTCAGCTCAGGTGACATCCTCTCTCTTTGGTGGGAGACTTAGGCTCTTGTATGGTCTAAGTTCGGACCAGAGGTAGAGTTTGTTCATTATATTGGATTGCTGTAGAAGAGCTTTTGTACTATTAAAAGCCATTTTTGGAACTGCACCGGACTCGTGAGTTTTCATCTTTCTCCCGGCGTCCTCGGAGGTAGAAGACAACCTCTGTCCTGACACTGTCGGGGGACCCTGGCGGCGTTCCCGACAGTCCCATATGTTTATCTTTTCTTCTAGTTGCTTTGTTAGTGCTGTTTCACCTTTGAAGTTGCCTTTAGCTTCAATGTCGTGGAGGGTTTTTCCTATATTTTCTTCAATGTACTTTATGGATTCAGGTCTGATATTGAGATCTTTAATCCATTTTGATCTGATTTTTGTGCATGGTGTTAGATACAGGTCCAAGTTCATTTTTTTACATGTCGCTGGAGGGCTGCAATTTTTCAATATCCGGACTCCACAGCTCTTCAGAGCTCCACCCAAGAAAGAAGCCAATCTCTCCCCCATTGGTTCTTCAGTAAATGCACGTGATGAGAGCCTGACAGTATCCCGCCCGCAGGGCAGAGCCTGGCAAGCTACCCATGCGGTATTTGATATGCGAAAAAAAAACAGTAACAATTATAGACCTCATTCCCATGACCTGAAGGAATGGTTTGAGGCTCTTCATGTTCCTGGAGCAAGCACATGCCCTTGGGCTACACTAGTACACGACAGGACATGGAAATGTTACTGATGCCTGCTCAAGCAACTCAATGAACAGCAGGAAAATAAGTGATAAGTGATAAGTGATTTATTTTATTTTTTAACTATTTTAAGATTTAAAAGAAAATATAAATTTTTCTTTTAAAAGAAATTTTATTTTCTTTTTTAAATATTTAAAGAAAATTTAAAAAGAAAATGTAAAACACCTAAAATTGTTCATCTCTAATAACAGGCATCTTCCACATAGCAAATTTTCATAACAGGAAATCAATTCTTATGTGACTAAAATTAAAGATAAATAGGGAACTAAGCACAGTTTTATTTTAGTGACATATTATCGTAGTATATATTTAGCAATCATAAGAAGAAATAAGATTTTTTTTTGGCTTTTTGGGTCACACCTGGCAACACTCAGAGGTTACTCCTGGCTCTTCATTCAGGAATTACTCCTGGTGAGCTCAGGGTACCATATGGGATGCCGAGGATTGAACCTGCGTGGGTTGCATACAAGGCAAAGCGCCCTACCCACTGTGCTGAATTAAGATTTTAAAAATAGTTGAAAGTTAGATGTTGTTCCTTTGATTTCGTTCCTTAAGCAAGATTAATACGTAGAAGTAAGGAATGGAGCTATTTTTATTTTAAACTTTTTATACGCATTTTATTTTATTTTTGCCTTTTTGGGTCACACCCGGCAATGCTCAGGGGGCTACTCCTGGCTCTGCACTCAGGAATTACTCCTGGCGGTGCTCGGGGGACCATATGGGATGCCGGGGATCGAACCCAGGCCGGCACAGGCCGGCCGCGTGCAAGGCAAATGCCCTACCGCTGGGCTATCGCTCCGGCCCTCTTTTTATAAGCATTTTAAAGCATAAGTATGCATTATTTAAAAATTTTAAGTTTACCTACAAGCAATTTACTAATTACTTAGTGCATGCAAAACAGTGTGTCATAGTACAAAGGGAGAAGCGAATAATTTGTTGTTTTCGTGAGTGTGAAACCAAATAAACAGGTCAACTCTGGGATTTAGTAAATTGAAATAAACATTAAATGATGCTTTCTAAAAAAGATACCAAAAATATTAATTCTGCCTAAAAATACAACAAAGTTGTGTGTGTATATTTTATTATTTTATATATATTTATATATTACACTCAGGAGTAATTCCTGAGTGTAGAGCCAGAGAAACCCCTGAGCATCGCCGGGTGTGACCCAATAAAAGCAAAAAAATAAATAAATATTTATATAATATAAATATATATAAGTGGCATAAATATATATAAATGTTCATATATATATATATATATATATATATATATATATATAAGTGGCATTGGAACAAAAAGCCAAAGGTAATTGGTAGGATTTGAAGGATGGAAAAAGGAAAAAGTATAATCTAGTTTGTCCTAAAATACATTCCACCACAAAGGACAATCATTTTTAGACATTCCTAACCAAAAACCAATTACACCTTCCAGGAAGGAGCTGTTATTTTAGAAATACTCATCTGAAGAGGAGAAGAAATATTCAGAATATTTCAGGCTAAGCTCAGACTTACCTGTACCAGAAAATATTTTTCTGAGCTTATGAGTCACTTAGTTACTTAAAGAATAAAATGCTCAGAGAAACAAGATTATATTGTGTGTCAGTGACCATGAAGATTAAATTCATTTACCTAGAACAGTTTCTGTTGACTTAAGTATGCTTTAAGTAGACTTCTCTAAATCTGCATAAAAATAGAGTCTGTTTCATGGGAAATTTTGCATTGAATCACAGATTAACATTTTTTTTGTGCATGTCCTTGATCATTCTACTTCAAATTTAGACATTTAATAGATTTAGCAATTCTCATAGAGAACAAACTTTATGTATTTAATTTGTTTATCAATGATTTTTAAGAAATAAAACTTTGAAAAAAAAGAAATAAAACTTTGTCATCTAAAGTCAGTGTGGAGTCAAAACAAGAATTAAAATGGAATGAATTTATAGTCATTTTAAAGTCACAGCAACTTTTCTGACTGAAGAAAAAAAAATACGTTGTCAAATGTTTTGTTAAATATTCTGATTTTTAGCACCTGTGCTTCTTATACTTGTTAAATATATACCGAGTCGTTATGAAGATAAAAGGGAGAGAGTTCTGAATAGTTTTAAAGTTTAAAAATAGATTTAATTGTTAATGAAGATTTTTTTTCTTATCATATAAAGTTTGATTAAAATCTCGCTGCCTCCTGTTTATTCTTCCACTTTACCTGTTTAATCTCAACTGCTTTCACATATCAACCTCATTTACTCAGGCAGAGATAAGACCAGTGGGAAAGAAAAAACATGTACCTTAATATTTCAAGTCGACAAATACTTATTGAGTGCCTATTTTGTACAAAGAACTATGCTAGGTGCTCTGTGGAATACAAAAGAAGTACGATACCTGATCTCTATTCTCAATCTTGCATGGAGAGATTAAATGAATATGAAATTGCAAAACAATACAATATAGGAATCCATGTCAATGGGAAGGACAGACAGCAACTCAGACTTGGAGAGAAGGAAAGGTTCAGATGGAGATGAATGAAGTGAATTAGTGATTGCAAGACTACGCTTGAGGGTTGGGGTTAAAAGACTCGGCAGGGAGAGAGATGAAGGGAAACAGGCTAAGCAAAAACAAGCAGCACATTGGGCGGCTGAAGCGATAGTACAGCAGGGAGGGCATCTGCCTTGCATGCAGCCAACCCAGGATTCAATCGTAGGCATCCCATATGGTGCTCCAAGCACCGCAGGAGTAATTCCTGAGTGCAGAACCAGCAGTAACACTTGAGCATTGCGGGTGTGACCCAAAAAAGAAAAAAAAAAATGGAAAAAAAAAGTAGCACAGTTATGGAGATGTGAAGAATATTGCCTTTGGAGTATCTTTTCTTTCTAATTTGATCAAACTCAACAAATACTGAGGCAAGAGCAGGATATAGAACAGCACTTAGATCCTAATTCAATTCCATGCACCATAGGACAAGGAGTATGTCTGGATTACAGTACTGGAGGCCCCCAAGCATTGCAGAACTCCTCTGATCCTTGTATTGAACCATCTGTCTAGTTGGCCAAGAATCACTAGTGGGGGGCCGGAGCGATAGCCGAGCGGTTAGGGTGTTTGCCTTGCACGTGGCCGGCCTCTGCCGGCCTGGGTTCTATCCCGGCATCCCATATGGTCCTCGGAGCACCACCAGGAGTGATTCCTGAGTGCAGAGCCAGGAGTAGCCCCTGAGTATTGCCGGGTGTGACCCAAAAGGCAAAAAAAAAAAAAAAAAAAAAGAATCACTAGTGGGGTTCCCAGACATCCTGAGGACTGCTTAGGAGACCACCCCCAAAAAGAGAAAAAAAGGGAGTGGGATGTGGTTGTAGAGGTAAGGAACCTACTGGTGTTATTGAAAGTATTATATCAACTATATTAAGCGCTGGAAAGTAAAATGGAATATGCCAGCAAAACCAGTCACTGAATAAGTCTATAATACAATGTCATACGGTATGAATATTAGGGGAATGTTTATTATCCAGCTTTGAACTTTTGAGATGATGAGAATCTAAACTATGGAGAGAGAGAGAGAGAGAGAGAGAGAGAGAGAGAGAGAGAGAGAGAGAGAGTGAGAAAGCAAAAAAAAAACTTAAGGAAAAAATAATAAGTTTGCAGGGCCAGAGAGATAGTACAGCAGGGAGGGCATCGCCTTGCTCTCAGCTGACCCAGTTCAATGTCCAGCATCCCATAGGGTCCCAAAACACCACCAGGAGTAATTCCTGAATTCAGATCCAGGACTAACCCTGAGCATTATCAGATAGGACCCAAAAACCACCAAAAAAAAAAAAAAAGAAAAAGAAAAGTGTAAAAAAAAAAGAAAAGGGGGCCGGAGCAATAGTCCAGCGGGTAGGGCGTTTACCTTGCACCTGGCCAACCCAAGTTCGATCTCCAGCATCCCATATGGTCCCCTGAGCACCACCAGGAGTAATTCCTGAGTGAAGAGCCAGGGAGTAACCCGTGAGCATTGCTGGGTGTGACCCAAAAAGAAAAAAAAAAGAAGAAGAAAGGAGCAACAGTTGTTTGTGGAGTGGTTTTTGCTTACATAGATAACTATAACACTAAACCCCCATCTCTGCTTCCAGAGAGATAGCTCAATGGGCTGAGCACTTGCTTTGCACGCTGGAGACTTAGGTCACAGTGACAGCATCACATGATCTCCAGAGCATAACAGCATTGCCAGAAATGACCAACCCCAACACCAAGCCCAGAAAAGCCCCTGAGCACTGCTGGGTGTGGCCCCAAAATCTAAATAAGTAAACATGTATCAACTTTCCATCTCAATGGAAAAATATGACATCTCAATGTCACAAAATGTGCTCTCAACCAAAATCAGAACTTTCTCCTAGTTCTGAAATATTCACCATCTAAGTGCTCTTCTCAGAAACCTAGGGTGGGTTCCATCTTTCCCTCTTCTTTTTCTTTCACCCCCTTTTCCAATTAGTCTCTAAGTCTTAGTATTACTCCTTTCTTTTTTTTTTTTTTTTGCTTTTTGGGTCACACCCGGCAATGCTCAGGGGTTACTCCTGGCTCTGCACTCAGGAATCACTCCTGGCAGTTCGGGACCATATGGGATGCCGGGGATCAAACCCAGGCCGGCACAGGCCGGCCGGGTGCAAGGCAAACGCCCTACCCGTTGGGCTATCGCTCCGGCCCCAACTCCATTATTTTTCAAATCTATTTTCTCCTCTCTCTACTCCACTAATTTTTTTCCTGCTCCAAATCACCATCAAATCTTGTCACTATCCCAAGATAACTAAACAGTCTTGCAGACCACTGTTTCTAGCACTTGTGTGTGTTGGGGGGGGGCACATCTGGCCACATCTGGCCACACCCAGCTGTGCTAAGGGCTTACTCCTGTCTGATTACTCCTGATAGGCTTGGGGGTCCAACGATGGGTACCTGCAAGTACCTAAGTCAAACACATATAGGCAAGCATTATGTAACTGATGCCACTAAACTAGGACCTGTGAATCCAGTAAATGATTATTCTCTGTACTACCTCTCTAGGCGTCCTTAGAGCATTCTTGTTTGTTTGGTTTGGTTTGGGCTTTGGGGGGCCATGCCCAGTGGTGCTCAAGGGTTACTCTTGGCTCTAAGCTCAGAAATCACCCCTAGCAGGTTCAAGTGACCATATGGAATGCCAGGGATCAAACCTGGGTCTGCAGCATGCAAGGTAAACTCCCTACCCACATACTACTACTCTGGCTTCCTTCTAGTAAATCTTTCTACAATGTAAGTCTGGTCAGAGAACGGAAACACTGGCATTTAGCCCATATACACATGCAAAAAAATAGGACTTCTTTATATTCTTTAATCTTCATGAGCCTTCATCTCCGAAGGTAGTGAAAGAGCAGGGAGGACTATAAGCTCCCAACTGAGAATACTTTCATTTCTTCTATTTTTACATTTCTTTCAGGTAGGTCAAACTTCCATTGTGTGTCATTATAATTCAGGTCTTCCTGTCACTCATCTTTTCAACCACTCTGCCAGTCCTACAAGTTCTGGGCAGAGTTCTCCTAAGTCTGAAAAAGAAGTTTCTCAACAGAAGTTCTCTCTTCACTCATAAACTCACTAAATCTACCTATTCTTTTTTTTTGTGCATGCAACTTAACTTGCTTGGAAATTCCTAAATTAAGATAGTTTGCTACTTAGGTGCAATTTATGTAACTGATGTCACTAAACTGGGACCTTTTCATTTACTTTTCAAACCCAGTAAATGAAAAGAGTCCTTGTAAGAGCTCTAAAACAGTACTTTGGGGTAACAATGGGGTCTCTGCAAGAATTTAGAGTTTGGACAATCTTGAGAATAACAGATATGTTTTCTGATAACATACAGATTTATTATAAAACCAAAAGCTTCATGATAAAGGCAATAGATTTATTATAAAACCAAATTCTGTCATCAAAAATCAATACAAGGGTTAGGAATGTAGGTCTGTTTTAGAGCACTTGCCTTCCTTGTATGTGAGGTCCTGGCTTTGATCCCCAACACAAATGGTTACATAAAAGCCATTGCTTTTGTCTAACACTCTTTCATTGTATTACATTAATATATATGTATACATACATATATATGTGTATGTATACATAACATATATGTATACATACATACATATATATGTATACATATATATGTCTGTATCTATATATATACATACATATATATTATATATATACATACATACATATATATACATATATATATATACCAACTTCACATCAGAGTTTAATGGAACTCAGTTTGGAGTTTTAGCCCTTCCTCAACATAGTAGATGGCCCAAAGATTTAAACATTTAAACCAAACAAGCTACTGTTTTCCAGGATTTTCTTTGTTGAAGATGCCAAGAAAATAATATCCATTTCAAATCACTAACTCTAAAGTATCCTGGGGACAAATCCACCTCTTCCAATTTCTCCATGGTCAACTTCCATGAAAGAAACTGAAGAGGCTTCTAAAGGAAGCACAGACAAGGCAGACAGAGCTTCCTAACATCAGGGTCTCAGTACTAGACATGCCTTATTTCAATTCAGTGAGAACATTCATTTCATTGATTTTGTCGTTTAAGCTTAAAGTGTACTTCTATAAGTCAACAAAGAATCTTAACCATTCAGAGCAAAAAGAAGGGATATCTGGATTGAAGTCTCTAATAATGATGGTGGGCTTTTGAATTAGAAAACCCAGGTTCAAATTCTGACTCTTTCATTCATTATCAAATGGTCACAGACTGATTAATGAAGTCTCAGTTCCTTCATCTCTAAATGGGAAGAAGTAGCAGCTACTTGTTAAAATCTTGGCGATTACTTGGTAAAATGTACATGCCAACTGATGGCACCAATCAATGTACAATAAATATTTCCTTATTATTGTAGTTATCTTAGCCATTGGTGACATAATCTAAGAGAGATTTGACCATAAGTTTAGGTATTGGTATATCTAAATAAATAGTTATTCTTCACAAGGGTTTTTAATCAAGACTATATAATTGGGCTCATCCTGGAAGGACAATAGATATGGAATCTGCATGGAAGATAAAAACCTCTCAATTGCTCTCAGGGAGTGTCACATTTCTTCTGGTTCATATGAATCACTCCATTATTCTGATGTTCAAGATTCCTCTTTATACAATCCAGTAGATAGCATGCTCTAAAACATTTAACATATACTAAGGAGACCAGCATCCTTTTTGCTGTTCTTTACAGGTGGATTAAAATTGTGTTTTCGATCAATTGCTTATCCCCCAGGAAGATGATGTCTAACATTCTTGTCAGTGGTTAGATTGCCTAAAAAAACCAAGCAGGTCGTGTCAGTGAAAAGTAGACTGGGTAGAAGAAGAGTGCAAAGGAGAATACTTACCAAATCAAAGAGACCGGGACTTATTTTTACTATTGCAAACCATAAGGCCAAAAGGAGAGAGAAAAGAAAAAAGAAAAAGAAGGAGGAGGAGGAGGAGGAAGAGGAGGAAGAGAGGAGGAGGAGGAAGAGGAGGAAGAGGAGGAGGAGGAAGAGGAGGAAGAGGAGGAGGAGGAAGAGTAGGAAGAGGAGGAGGAGGGAGGAGGAGAAGAAGGAGGAGGAGGAGGAGGAGGAGAACAAGAACAAGAAGAACAAGAACAGAATAAAGAATAAAAGAAGAAGGAGAAGATGAGAAGGAGAATGAGTGTTATAGAGTCTGCCATAGAGGAGGCAGCAAGGTGGGGACAGCAGGAGGAAACTGGAGACATTGGTGGTGGAAAATGTACACTGGTGAAGGGATGGGTGTTGGATCATGATATTACTCAATCCAATCATAAACAACTTTGTACCTCTGTATCTCACGGTGATTCAATTTTAAAAATAAATTAAAAAAATCAAAATACGAAAAAAAAAAGACTAAAGTTTATGCTTGCATGCCAGAGGCCCATGTTCAATCCCAGCAACACAAGATCCCCTGACAACCAAGCACCAAACCAGATATAACCACTGAGCATGAAGGAATGTAGAAAAATAATTCTAATGAAAATGTAGCTTGTTCTAAAAATAGTGAATGCTCTATTGGACAAACAATATCTGTCATATTTAGCCCACAGGTACCAGTTTAAATATGATACTCTTGCCAGCAGCCTCAATCTAACTTCTGCCATATTTGCTTTCTGCATTCCTTTGCAGAGTGGGGAAAGATGATAATCCATTAATACTATAAAATTGTTATTGTAGAAAACCAAAGGTGGGATGACAGGGTACAAGTGAGTATTTTATAAAGGCTCTTAATAAGTTTTAAATATCAAAGGCCAAAGAGATATATCAGGAGCCTTGCATAAGACCAATTTCAATTCAGTCTCTGGCATTGCATAAGGTCCCATGAGCATCACCAGATGTAGCCCAAGAAAACAAACAAATAATAATTTAGGAAATCAAGGCCAGGGGCTGGGAGAAAGCAGAGTGGGTAGGTAGTTACTTTATATGCAGGGTCTTTGATTTGCATGCGGTTGACCACGGTTCAATCCCTGGAACCCTATATGGTCTTCAGAGTACTGCCAGGAGTGATCCTTGAGTGCAGAGCCAAGAGAAGCTATGAGCACTGCTGAGTATGGCCCAAAAACAAATCAAAAAAATGCAGGACAAGAGATTCTACAGTACTGGGATTTTATTAATGACACCGTATGGTTCCCTGAACTGTCAGGAATAGCTCTGGAGACACCTTCAATCACATGATGGCCCAGGTAATTCCTAGCAAGAACAGGCCATGCAGCAAGGCATTCTCAGGTCCTTGCACTGAAGTGTCAGCCCAATTGCTGAGAATCACCAGTGAGGTGCCCTGACTTCCTAAGCAACACTTGAAAAGCACCCCCCCACTACCACAGAAAAAATTAATAATCTAAGAAATCCATTTATCAGTAAAGGTAAACTTCTACTACCTTGCAAAGTCCACCAAAGTAATAGCAACTAGTTTTGTTAAGTCATAAATTTTTAAAGGACTTAGAAAATAACAACCATTAAACTTTTAGGAATTGAGAAGCAAGGGATGGAGCGATATTACAGAAGGCTAAATTATTGCCTTGCAAGCCACCAACCTAGGTTCAATCCCTGAGACCTCATATGGTACTCTGTGCCCCACCAGGAGTGATGCCAAGTCCTTAGAAATTGATAACAGTGATTTTTAAACAAGAAATGATGCATGTCTCAAAACCAAGAGGGTTAGTTGCTAGCATGACTAAGTAATTGAAATTTTCACTTTTCTACCCTATTCTAAGAAATCAATGAACACATTCTTTTGAGACGGTAAAAGGATAAACTATTACGAAGTAGGAATCAGAGGACAAAAAGCTAGATAAAGGCAATGGGACCATTATAAAATCAAAGAAATTAAATGAAAGTTTACAAACTGAAAGTGGACTCTTTGGGGGAGGGGAGGGGCGGGGCAACTAGGCAAAACTCAGGCATTATTCCTGGCTGGGCTCAGGGAACCATATGAGATACTAGACATGAGACCCAGTTTAGCTGAATGCAAGGCAAGCACCCTAGCTGCTATACTATCTCTTTGGCCCTAATTGTGAAGTCTTTGATCTTTCTTCTACAAGCAGTTACCAAAGTACTGACAGACAGGATTGAAATTCTTAGGAAATAGATCGATCAGAAGTGGCCTTTGGGTGGAAACTATCACAAACGTGTGGGAGTCAGAGGCTAGGTAAGACAGAAAATGGAAAAGTGTGCTAACAATTGTCGAGGGTACTAATACCAACCTAGAACTGAGCATTAAATAGAGGCAAAAAGATACACATTTCCCTTTAATGTATGTTCTGTAATCCATAGTCTGGAAGGGAAGGAAAAGAGAAAGAGAGAGAAAGGGAAAGAAATAAAGAACCTGCCATGGAGGCGGGCTGGGGGAGGGGGTGGGAACCGGGGACATTGGTGGTAGGAGATGGGCACTGGTGGAGGGATGGGTGCTGGAACACTGTATGACCAAAACCCAAATATGAACTTTTTAATTCTCTCTCATCAGAACTCCACCCAGCAGACCAGCCTATCACAGCCTGACTCATGCTGCCACTTGTGGCGCGCGGTTCATCAATAAATGCTGGACTTAGAGATGAGTACAAGAGTATGCTACCTGCATGGCAGAGCCTGGCAAGCTACCTGTGTTGTATTTGATATGCCAAATACCAGTAACAATTATAGACCTCATTCCAGAATGGATTGAGGCTCTTTATGCTCCTGGAGCAAGCAGATGCCCTTGGGCTCTACTAGCATGAGACAGGACATATGGAGATGTTACTGGGGCCTGCTCGAACAAATTGATGATGAACGGGAAGACAGTGATATATTGATCTTTGTAATTGTAAAAAAAATTTTAAAAACTTAAATATAAAAAGTGGCCTTTGGGTTTCTTGGTTTTGCTTTTTTTTTATTAAATATTTTATTGCCCTTCTTATTGCAAAAAAGCATATTTTCTGGATAAAAGAAACTAAAATACTGTAAATTACAGAAATATGTATTTATTAGTGATCCACTAGGTAACATTATCATAATATTCATTATGCTTGCAATATTCCCATACCTGTTTATCTAGTGAATAAAATATTTATCATAATAAGAAGTGCCCTCTGGAAGAGTATGCCACACTTGGAAAAAGTGTTGAATAGACTAGCAGGATGCATGCTCCAATCAAATGTTTGGTCACACTGTGTTGACTGACCAAAATTTTGGTGACCCAGACATTCTAGATTATGTTGGGAAAAAACATTCTTGAAGGAAGGAGTAGAGAGTGCATGGTGCTTAACTTATACATGGCCAACTCTGGTTCCAACCCAGCATTCAAGCACCAGGAGTGAGCCAGGAGCAAGCTCTTAGAATTGCCAAGTGTGGCCCCAAAACAAAACAAACAAGCAAAATCCTTGAAGAAAAGCAAAGAGTCATTGATAGATACTATGAGGTGCGACCCAACCCCTTTCCTAAAGTCATCTGTAAAATATGAAGAGATTAATCAGAAAATTTGTTCAGTTATATTACTATGAAAATAATAAAACTTCCATAATGAAAGAATAAAGAAAATGGATAAAGTGAAATCAGGAATAAAATAATTTATAAAAGTTATTCAAAAGAGAAACACATGAATTGTCTGATTGAATGGCCTTCTGAGTGAAAAGGCCAATGAACAAAAATAGCAGAACACTAACCAAGATGGTGAAATTACAGAACATGGCTACCAAAAGAAAATGACCTATAATTTTCCATGAAGAAAAGCAGGCTTTATATCATGGATCAAAATGGCGTTGGATTTCTTAGCAAAAACATCACAGAGTCCACAGAAAATCTGTTTTCAAACTTGAAATCCACCTATATAAAGTTATTAACTTATATATAGGACAAAGTTGTATTCTGATAGAATGTCAGAACATTGTCTGTTCTATACTAATACACAGAAGCAAGTGGAAGGAATGATCTATTTGAGAAAGCAAGCAAAAAGAGTACACCTAAAGAGCTACAAAAAAAAAAAAGACAAAGAAATCACAACAGATTTTCCAGGAGACAAATCTTTTGAAGAAAATGGAAAATACAAATGCATACTCATTTTCACTTCCATATAACTTCTGAGCAAGTAATTACATTATGACATTATCACTTGATCACATGAATCCCGTTATTCATCGATTTGCTCTAGCGGGCGCCAGTAACATTTCCATTGAACCCTATCACGTGCCAATGTAGCCCAATGGCATCTGGTTGATTCAGGAATATGAAGAACTTCAAACCGTTCCTTCAGGGTCTTGACAAGGAAGTCTGACCATCTTGTAGGTGAGTGGCCACATGATCTTTTGACATCCCGTGGGATCCAGTCAGTAATTGCTCTAGTTCAGCAGTTGTCTCCAAATCGCATTACATGTCCAGCCCATCTGATTTTCGATGCCTTGGCAAATAAGACAGCATCCCTGATTCTGGAATAGCGATGGAGGTCAGAACTCCGATTCCTTCTCTCACCTGAGTGAGGCGTGATATTCCAAGCACAGCTATCTCGATTCCTCTCTGGGAGACCGAATAGCATTCTCATCCTGCTTTCACAGGGCCCAGGTCTCTGAGGCATATGTTAATGCAGGGAGAACGGTGGAGTCAAAGAGATGTGCCCAGAGCCGGAGGTTTTTGTCCTTTTAGCTATTTCTTCGATGCCTTTGAAGGCATTCCATGCTGCTCTCTTCCTCCTGCGCAGCTCAGGTTTTAGGTCATTCATCATGTTGACTTCTTGACCTAGGTACACATAACTGCTGCCTTCAGAGATGTTTGTTCCATTGAGAGTGAATGGGGCCTCTGTAACTATTTCATTCAGCTGTAGACCTATCTTTCCACATTCTCAGTCGAAGTCAGCCAGCATTTGCGCCGCTCGGCTAATGTTTGGTGCTATTAGAACAATGTCATCAGCGAAGCGGAGGTGGTGTAGTTGCCGACCATCTATCTTCACTCCCATTCCTTCCCATTCTAATTGTCGCATGATGTTTTCCAGGGTGGCGCTGAAGAGTTTTGATGGAATGGTATCACCCTGTGTACCCCTCTTTTGACATCAATGATCACTTCTTTGTAGAATGGTGAGATCCTGGTGGTGAATCTGTAATAGAGCTCACGAAGGATCTTGATGTATTGGGTATGAACACCCTGTTTGGCTAGGGCTTCGATGACAGCTTCAGTCTCCACAGAATCAAAGGCTTTCTGTAAATCAATGAAAATGAGACAGAGCGGCATCTTGTACTTGCTACAAACAAATGAGCTTGGTTACTGTGTGGATATGGTTGATTGTGCTGAATACTTCCCGGAAGCCAGCTTGCTCGCATGGTTGTCCTTCATCTAGTGTTCTGCCAATCCTGTTCAGGATGACTCGTGCAAACAGCTTGTAGATGACGGACAACAGGCAGATGGGGTGATAATTGCCAATGTCGTGAATGTCTCCCTTCTTGAACAGCAGAACTGTCCTGCTGGTTTTCCATTGGGAGGGCACCTTGCATTCAGACAGGTAGCATGTGAAGAGCCGAGCTAGTGTATTGATGAGTACCAATGGCAGATTCTTCAGGTGTTCGGGTTTTAGTTTGTCTGGGCCTGGTGCTGTTCCCTTCTTTACCAATGAGATGGCATGTCGGATTTCAGAAGGGAGAACGTTGGGAATGACATATCCATCCTGTGGAATTTGGTATGTGGGCAGGTGGATGTGGCTATCAAAGAGATTTGAGTAGAAGTCATGGATGATCTTCTCCATTGCCTTTCTGGAAGATGTGATAGATCCATCAGGGCGTTGGAGGGCAGTCATCTTGGTCTTATAGTTGGCGAAGGACAGGCGGGCGGTGTGAATGCTTTTCCCGGCTT
Organism: Cryptotis parvus; assembly: GCA_021461705.1. Lineage (NCBI taxonomy): Eukaryota > Metazoa > Chordata > Mammalia > Eulipotyphla > Soricidae > Cryptotis > Cryptotis parvus. The sequence continues at coordinate 25,842 of JAJIBD010008149.1, forward strand.
CTGCTGCATCTTCCAGTATTTCTGCTCTTCTGTCTTTGAGGTCTTCTTTTATCACTTCTCTACACCATTTAGCAACCTTGGACGTTAGCATTTGGTCTCCTGAGGCTCGCGCCTTGCCACGTTGACAAATGAGCTCGTGAGTTTATGAAGACAGGCGTCCCTTTTGTGTCTTTCTCTCTCTCAGCATTCTTTGCACAATCATGGAGGTGCTGAACCAGTCGGTTGTATTCTTCATCGATGTTGTCAATGATGGTATCTTCCCATGTTGCCGCAATGGTGCCAAAGAGTTCCCAGTTGGTGGTCGTTCTGGGAGTTCTCTTCTTAAACTTTGCAGCCTTTTCTCCCCCATTGAGGGAAGTAGAATTTTGCACAAAGGCGATGGTGGTCCAATCCTGTTTGGAATTTGGGGGACGACAGCAACATCAGTCAGACAAAATCGTCAATTGATGATGATGTGGTCAATTTCATTGTGGAACTGTCCGCCAGGAGATTCCCATGTCTAAAGTTTCACTTTAGCCTTCTGGAACTGTGAGTTCCCATGAATGGTCTTGGTGGACATGATGAACTCAGATAGTCTCTCACCCTGTTTGTTCCATTCTAGGCCATGGGTCGCGATGTGGAGTTCTTCAGCTGATCATCTCGGTCCTATCTTGGCATTAAAATCACCGACTATGATCTTGTAGAAGGTGTGATCTTTTTTATAGAACTCCTCCAATTCCATGTAGAATTTCTCAATTTCATCTTCTTTGTATGTGGATGTTGGTGCGTAGACAATGAAGATAGAAATTGCTGGCAGTGGGCCACATCTCTTCAAGCGTCCTATCCGGTTTGTTAGGCATTCAAATGAATCAATGTTGATGGCCATGTTTGTGTTGACAAGGACACCAAAGCCACCGACGCCTCTTTTCGTTGCATGTTCCAAGGAACAATTCTTCTCCGATGTCAAATACAGCATGATGAGACTGACGCTTCCCTCGTCTCAGTCAGACCAATGATGTCGTACTTGATCTTTTTGCGCTTGCACCATCAGATCCTAAATATATGCTTCCGATGCCAGCGTACGTGCATTGAAAGTACAGACAGTCACTTTAGTCCTTCTTTGTTTTGGCAGCCTAGGATGGCCGTGAAATTTTATCAGGCACTGTTTGTTTGCCTTTCTTACTGCTGCTGTATTAAGGGCTCCTTTGGGGTTAGGAAAATAAACATTTTTGTTACTGTTTTTGGCATATTAAACACGCATTGGACAGCTTGCCAGGCTCTGCCGTGCGGGGCGCTATACGCTCATTACTTTGTGGAGCTCTCTCAGACCGGGTGGGTAGAATATTCATGGTAATTTGGAGGTAAATTTTATCAGGCATTGCTTGATATCTTGAGACACAGATACACCCAGCAGAGCAGAAACCAGCTTTCCCTGTTGAACCCCCTGCATTCCATGGACCACAAGAGCAACTTCTGACCCGAGTCCACCATCCCGATGGAGCCTCGGGAAGAGCCCAGAGAAACCCCCCCCACACGTTGCTGGCAGCAATCTTCACCATCCACACTCTGCAGCTTGTAAGATCTCCACCCAGCAGATTAATCCAGTCTCCAGCCCGGCTTATCAGAAACCCAGCCTACAAGAACCCACCCTGCAGAGACCCGTCCTTCAGAGGAGAGTATTTCAAGGCTGGCAATGCTTGAGCCACAGACACAGATACCCCCTGCAGAGCAGAAACCAGCTTTCCCCATTGTGCACTGCCGCGGAGCGGGCCATGATTTACCCTCCAAATTTACCTCCAAATTATGACATTATGTATTTTATAATTGGATTATATCTTTCTTTCTTTTCTCTCTCTCTTTCTTCCTTTCTTTCTCTCTCTCTTTCTTCCTTCCTTTCTTTCTCTCTTTCTCTCTCTTTCTCTCTCTCTCTTTCTTTCTTTCTTTCTTTTTTCTCTCTCTTTCTTTCTTTCTTTCTTTCTTTCTTTCTTTCTTTCTTTCTTTCTTTCTTTCTTTCTTTCTTTCTTTCTTTCTTTCTGTCTGTCTGTCTGTCTTTCTGTCTGTCTTTCTTTCTTTCTGTCTGTCTGTCTTTCTGTCTGTCTTTCTGTCTGTCTTTTCTTTCTTTCTGTCTGTCTGTCTTTCTGTCTGTCTTTCTCTCTCTCTTTCATCTATCTACCTATCTACCTACCTATCTACCTACCTATCTACCTACCTATCTATCTATCTATCTATCTATCTATCTATCTATCTATCTATCTATCTATCTATCTATCTATCTATCTATCTATCTATCTATCTATCTATCTATCTATCTATCTATCTATCTATCTATCTATCTATCTATCCATCTATCTATCTATCCATCCATCCATCCATCTATCCATCCATCCATCCATCCATCCATCCATCCATCCATCCATCCATCTATCTATCCATATTGTCAAGCACTGCCAGGAGTAATTTCTGAGTGCAGAGTCAGGAATAACTTTTAAGCATTGCCAGGTGTGGCCCCCAAATAAAAAAAAAATAAACAAAAGGCAAAAAAATTGGAACTTAAATATTTCATGGGTGAAAGAAAAAGTAATGACCATTAATGTTTATTTAAAATTATATATAAATAAATGCATTAAATATTCATTCAAATGAATCTTTTAATTAAATATATGGATAATAATGAAATGTAAGTGAGGAAAAATAAACCTTTTCTACATTTTACGGGTAGAGAAAATTTATTTTTATACATTAAAGCTTAGCTGCAACAACCCAGTAATAACAGACAGATGAACAGGAGAAAAAAACTGAAGTTGAATAAGATGTATGCTCTCCTATTGGACTTGGGAGAGGCCCAGGTGAACACTTATCAAAATGGTCTAAGCCACCTCTTTAAAGATCATTTTCAGTTTAAAATAAAGGAAATTGGTGTGTGGGGAGGCCAGCAGTGAAAGATTTCTAGGAAAGGCACAATAAACAAGAGGGTGATTGCTATGCAGATCTGAAGTTGGAGAATTCCCCTTAGATAAAGAAGAAAGACATTTGTTTAACCCGAAGTTCCTGGTGAATAGGGAGTGAGACACCCCTTGCAAATGGAGATTTTTCTTTTACATGTAAATATCTCTTGCAAAAGGGTAAAGTCCACCTGTCTTTCAAGCCCTCTCTATTGTTTCCCTAAAATAACCAGACTAAAATCATTCATGCCAAAGATTTATTTGGGGGTGACAAATTTGCACTACCCTTCAAAATAATTTTGTTTTTAAAGAATGTTACAAGGACTTTTAACTTTCAACTCCTAGCACTTGTTTATGTGTAAATTCTATCATCAATTCTGTCTCTAATAGTTCCTGGCATAAATCAGCTATTAAGCAATGTTTGCTATTTTTTTAATGAACCCACTAATAAATGTTGTAAAAGAATTTCCCTTTCATCAGTCAAAAATTTGAGAATAAAATAAATACTTTCACTTCCCTACCAGGCGTCTCATTCCCATTTGTTGTTTTCTAACACCCAAATGTTTCCCATTTCTTTCTTATTTTCTAATTATTACATATTCACAAGAAGCTTATTGAAAATTCCCTTAGTATAGTCTCAGTATCTTACCATTAAAAACACAACTTTAAGAAGTGAGTAATGATTTCTAGTCCAAGATGCTAGTTTCTCCCATTGCCAAGGAAAGGTTGAGATTAGCATCTCATAATAGGATTTAGAGAAAGAGAAAAGACAGATTTACTTGAGCTGGCTTGGATCAGGCTGAGACTGGAAGCTGCCTGACATTAGCTGGGAAAGAGAACAGGGCAGGTGGGCTGGGAACCGAGACAAGCTAGGTAGAGTCTGAGACTCTCCCCACCCTGGGTCTTCTTGCATAGTTTCTTCACCAGGACTGGAATGCCATAAATTTCTAAAACACCAGACACACCCAGGTTCCAACGCAAGTACAAAAACATATTCCACCGCCAAATCCAAATTATTTTTGTATCATCTACCATTTGAGCGGAGTCTGTCCCTCTTTTCTCCTGAGAGCAGATAAGCAAGAATCAACATTGTAGTCATTAACTTAGAAAAAGTAAATGGGATTCATGGATTGACCAGAAACAGTGCGGGGTCACAACGGATGGGTGACTAGAAGGAGGCCTGCTTGGGCTCACATCCCCAGCTCAATCAGTGACTTATGCAAGAGAGTGAGTAACTGCTTACCTCAGTTTCACTGCTAGGTGAGAACAACATGTCCTTCCCTCTTCCTAGCATGCTGTGAAAAAGAGAGAGAAAATAGATAACATCTGAAAATAGGGAAATACTCGGAAAAGAATGATACCATAGAAACAAGATCTTATCACTAGTCTCCAGTGTAGCATACATTTTCTTCATTCACAGTATGAACAAAATTCTTCCACAACAGACACAGAAATTTGAAAAGCAAAGAATTGCAATCTGCTTGATGCATAGATCTATTATCACAAGCTTCAGAGATTACCAATTTCAACCCTCAGTCATATGCATTTCTTTGACTTCAATAAATGTTATTATATATATATATATATATATATATATATTCAAGTGAAAGGAAAAGTTTGTAACTTTATTCAAAGTTCAAAATTAAATTTACGAATACTACAGAAAGATTTCCTGAGGTTGAGAGGAAAGCAAAAAGTAATATTTTTCAGGGCCGGAGCGATAGCTCAGCGGGTAGGGCGTTTGCCTTGCACATGGCCGCCTGTGCTGGCCCGGGTTCAATTCCCGGCATCCCATATGGTTCCCTGAGCACCGCCAGGAGTGATTCCTGAGTGCAGAGCCAGGAGTAACACCTGAGTGTTGCCAGGTGTGACCCAAAAAGAAAGAAAAAGTAATATTTTTCTGAGAACTTCTAATTTCAGTTCACTTACAATTTCAGACATGATTATTTTGAGTCTATAGCTGCCATGCTCATGGCTCTGCACTCAGGAATCATCTGGCATTGCTTGGGTGGGCGTTTAGGATGACAAGGAACAAACCTAGTCAGTCACATGCAAGGCAAGTGCTCTACCTGCCGTTACTACAACTGGCTCTCTGGCTCCAAGAGACATTTCTATCTCTAAGAAATAATGCTGTTTGGGTTGGGGGCCGGAGCAATAGCTCAGAGGTTAGGGTGTTTGCCTTGCACACAGCCAACCCAGGTTTGATACTCAGCGTCCTATGTGGGCCCCGAGCACAGCAGGAGTAATTTCTGAGTGCAGAGCCAGGAGTAAAGCCTGAGCATCGCCGGGTGTGATACAGAAAGCAAAAATAATAATAATAATAATTTTGTTTGGTTTTGTTGGGGGGGGTGAAATTCAAAGCTGGTGGGGGCCAGAGTGATAGAACAGCGGGAGGGTATTTGCCTTGCACACGAACCACCAGATTCTATTCCTCATCCCATATGGTCCCCCAAGCACTTCCAGGGGTAATTCCTGAGTGCAGAGCTAGGATTAGCCCCTGAACATTGCCAGGTGTGACCAAGAAAAAAAATAAAAACACAAAACAAAGCTATTCAAGTGGATGCCCTGTCTCTGTACTTCAGGATCACTCCCAACAGTGGATGTGGGTAAGTCAGTCCACTGGGTCATCTCCCTCGCCCTAAAAGATGTAGATAGATAGATGATAGATATAGGTAGATAGATGAATGGGTGGATGGATGGATGGATGGATGGATGGATGGATGGATGGATGGACGGACGGACGGACGGACGGACAGACGGACAGACAGACGGATGGATGGATGGATAGATGGATGGATGGATGGGTGGGTGGGTGGGTGGGTGGAGGGATGGAGGGAGGGATGGAGGGATGGATGGAGGGATGGAGATTCTTTTGCTTGCTTGAGTTTTCGAACCCATGTTCTCTCTTGAAAACATCTTTTTCTCCTGCTTTTCCTTCCAACCCCCTATTCTCTCTTGAAAATGGATCTCTCTGTCTCCCTTTCCCTCACATCTCTAAATTTCTTTCAATAAAAATTATTTTCCTTCAAAAAGTATCTAAAAGGTAAAGATATGTCTGGGGACTGGGATCCCTTGAATGAGGCCAACTCAGGTTCTGCCTTTCACCCTGAAAAGGTCCCTTCAGCTATGCCAGGGGTGATCCCTGAGCACAGACAGAACCAGGAGAAAGCTCTCAGCACAGGTCACTCAGTTGTGGCTCAAACACAAAATTAAGCAAACAAATTTTTTGGAGGGGCCACACCTATCGCTTCTCAGGGGATACTCCTAGCTCTGCACTCAGAATTTACTCCTGAGGTGCTCAAGGGACCATATGGGATGCCTGGGATTGAACCCAGTCAGCGTGTACAAGGCAAACACCCTACCCACTGTTGTATAGCTCCCACTCCTAAACAAATTTATTAAATAAAGAAAAGCTTTTAAATATCTAAAAGTTAATAAAGATAAGCAATGAAATTACATCAAATTCAGAAGCTTCTGTACTGCAAAAGAAATGATGACCAGAATAAAATCATACCCCATAGACTGAGTGAAAATATTTGCTCACCACTCATCTGATAAAGGGTTCATTTATGAAACACCGATAAAACTTAGCAAAAACAAAGAGCAATTAACCCTACCCAAAAATGGAGAGAGGGAGATAAACAAAATCATCTTCAAGATGACCAACAGATGTATGAAAAAATAATCAGCAGCAGCCTCAGAGCATCACTGATCATCAGGAGATGCAAATCAAAACAGCAATAAGGTATCACCTCACACCGGTGACACTGGCACACACCAAGAAGAACAAAAGCAACCAGTGCTGGAGTGAAAAGGGAAAGAAACCCTCAATCCACCACTGGTGGGAATGTTGGCTGATTCAACCCTTTTGGAAAACAATATAGATGGCATGTCAAAACAACTAAGAATTGAGTTTCCACATGACACAGTGATTCCACTTCTTGTCATCATGCCCAGGGTCTCAAAAACTGTATTTAAAATAAAGATATTTTTTATATTCATAGGAGTTCACTATTCATAGTAGCCCAAAGCTGGAAGCAACCCAAGTGTACAGATGACTGGTTAAAGAAACTACGGTATATATACACAATGAAATACTACTAGGCTATAAAAGCTAAACTCATGCCATTTGCCACTACTTAAATGGAACTGGAGTGGACCTTGCTGAGTCAAGTCAGCCAGAAAGCAAGAGAATAGTTTCATATATTCAATGTAAGAAGCAGAGTGGGGAAAAAAAGCAGAGTAAAGGAATACCAAATGGTCCAAAGTAACAGCCTGTGGACTGGTCTACAGAACTGTGCTTATTATGGTGGGGGTGACCCTGAAACTGTGATGAAGGAAAGGGATAGTCTGGTGGTAGGTGATGGTGGAAAATCTTGCTCACTAAAATAAAACAATAAAGCAAAGGGGCCAGTGAGAAAGTCAATCAGGTAAAACGTTTTTGGTTTGTTGTTTTGCTGACTTAGGCTTGATTCCCAGCAATCTATATGTTGTCCCAACCTATACCACAACTGATCCCTGAGCACAGACCAGGGTAAACCCTGAGCACAGCCTTATGTGATGCACCCCAAACAAAATAAATAAAAAGGGCAAATATGACAGAAGGGCCCTTATTTCCTAACATAAAGGACCTTGCTGGATAACAGATTTGTACACAAGAGATTGGCATTTTAACTTCTAACTTAGATCAAACTATTCTGGATCTATTAATCTTAATTGCAAAATGCCAGGAGACATTTCTTCTCTATGTTGTAGATAGCAAAATATGTATTAGGTCAGAATAATAAATGTGTTTCTTGTTAAGTGCCAACCCTACCTGATTGTGAGTGGTTTCTACAGCACTGTATTGAAAAAGTTGAAGCTACATCTGGGATCCACTCACTGTGCCACAGTCACAGAGATGGGGATGGGTGGCAACCACAGTATGTGCCACCTCTAACACTTTCACTCTGAGTTACACTCTTAACTTAAATCATGTTAATATTTGTCACTAAGGTTCCAAAGAGACAGTACAGTGGGTATGGCGCTTGCGTTGAACTTGCTGACCTGGATTTGATCCTCAGCAACCCATATGGTCCCCCAAGCTTGCCAAGAGTGGCCCCTGAGTACAAAGCCAGGAATAAGTCCTGAGCACCTCTGGGTGTGGCACAAAAATAAAACAAAATTGTTATTGAACACTAAGCCAGACCCTGTGCTTTTGACATCTCCCCCAACAGAATCATTTCACTATTTTCTTAATAGACTCAGATGAATCTATCAAACACTATTCACAGATAAGCAAATGTAACGGCCTTGTTAAGCAATTTTTCCAAGTCTGACAGTTAATAAATTGGGAGTTTATTATAACTGGGGGCTTAACAAATTAGAAGTTGGGACTGATACAAATTCTAGCTATTGACACACAGCCCATCATGCTTTACTTGACTCAAGAGTTCAACATGTCATTGCTAGAGCTTATTCAATGGTACTTTTCTTTGTTGAGAAGACTTAAAAGTAGCCTCAAAGCAGTCCCAATATTAAGGGTGAGGAGGTAGTGGAGGTGGGATGGGTCACAACCTGTGGTTTCCAGGGTTTATTCCTAGGTCTGTGCTCCTGGATCATTCCTGGCAGTGCTCAGGAGACTATATATGGTGCCTGTGATTAAACTGGATCGCTCATGCACAAGGCAAGAGCTTTAACCCCTATACTAGTTCTCAGTACCCTAATTTGAATTTTTAGAGAAATTCCCATACTGCTTTCCATAATGACTGCACAAATTTGCATTCCCATCATTAGTATAAAAGGGTATCTTCTCTACATCCTCCCAGAACTTGTTGCTTCTTTTCTTTGGAAAACAGCCATCCTCACAGGTGTGAGGTGATATCTCATTGGGTTTTGTTTGTTTGCTTTTGATGCTCAAGGGTTTCTTCTGGCGCTGCACTCAGGAATCACTAAAGTGGTGCTTGGAAGACCACATGGGATGCCAGGGATTGAACCCCAGTCAACTGCATGCAAGACAAGCGCCCTACCTGCTGTACTATAGCTCTAGCCCCTCATTGTGGTTTTGACTGCATTTCCCTAATAAGAGACAATGAATAACTTTTCATATACCTATAGGTCATCTGGTTATCCCTTTGGAGAAATCTATTCGGATCCATTGCCTGTTTTTCAATTGTGTGGTTGTTTTTTGTTGAGTCTTAAGAGTTCTTTGAGTGTTACGGATATTAGTCCCTCATTGAACAGGGAGGGTTTAATCCCTCATTGAACTGCAGATATCTTCTCTAATTGAGTACAACGTCTTTTTCATTTTGTGTTGTGTTGCTGGGGTGGGGGGTGGTAATCCACCAGTTTCCCGGGGAGTGCCTATGCAGTGCTTAGGGCACTGTCTGATGCATGGGATCATTAAAATATAACTTTCACAAAAAGTTCCTGTGTCACAAAGTGCCTCAGTTTCTACAATTTTCTTCAGCATAGAAGAAGTATTCATTTGTTTTTCTTTATGGGTCACACCCACCAGGGATTTCTTCTGACTCTGCACTCAGTAATTACCCCTGGCAGTGCTCAGGGACCGTTTGGGATGCCAGGGATCGAACCCTGGTCCACCACGTGCAAGACAAACACCCTACCCACTGGACTATGGCTCCGGCCCTGGAAGAACTATGCTTACCTCAGAGAAAAAGACAGAAACAGTAGCAATCTGAGTTGGAAACCCTTATCAACAATATGAGAGTCAACCCCTCTTCTCATTCTAGTCCAAGACTGACTATGAAGCTCACTGGTAGAAGTTTTGACAAGTATAAAGCAATGGCTTCTGTCCTTGACACAGATAAAATAAATAAAATCTAGACTAACCCAGTGCATGTGTTAAAGATCTTATATTAAAGAGACATCTTTTTTTCCCCCTTTTTGGGTCATACCTGGCAAAGCTTGGGGTTATTTCTGACTCAGCACTAAGGAATTACTCCTGGCAGTGCTCAGGGAACTTATGGATGCTGGAGATCAAACCCAGGTCAGCGGGTGCAAAGCAGACCCCCTACCATCTGTACTATATCTCCGGCCTCTAAAGTGACATGTTTCTCTAAGTAAATACGTCTACTCAACAGAAATGGCAGTTCTCATTAAAACAGTATCTCCTTTTCTTCTAAATCCCAAAAGGGGTTTAGATGATTTATTTATTTTATACATTTTACAAATACAAAATTTTCTTTATAAAATGTATACGAACAAGGGGCTGGAGCGATAGCCCAGTGGGTAGGGCATTTGCCTCGCACGCGGCCGGCCTGTGCTGGCCGGGTTCGATCCCCGGCATCCCATATGGTCCCCCTAGCACTGCCAGGAGTAATTCCTGAGTGCAGAGCCAGGAGAAACCCCTGAGCGTCGCGGGTGTGACCCAAAAAAAAAAAAAAAAAAAAAAAAAGGTGCATATGAACAGAAATAATAACTTATTCTTAGTTACTCCCTACAATGCCTTGCAAATTGTAGGTATTCAAAAAGTGGTGGTTTATTAAAAGACTTTATTGTTGGGTTGGAGATTAAACAAAACAACAGACCAAGCACATGTTTGCATGCTGGTGGCCACGGTTTGATCCCCATAAGCATGTGACCCCCAGAATACCACTGGGTATGACCCCCACCCCAACACCCCAATTCTGACCCAGGAATAGCTCCCATTTGAATAAATGAAGATCCAAGGGTCAGCTTTCTCAGTCACTTACTAAAATCATTCCTATTCATTAATACACTAATAATCACTTCAATTACCCTGTTTTTGTTTTTGTTTTGGGCCACACACAGCGGCGCTCAAGTCTCACTCCTGCTCTCACTCAGAGGTACTCCTGGCAGGCTTGTAGGACCATATGGGGTGCCAGTTTGACCCGGATCAACTGATACAAGGCAAGTGCCCCGACATTTGTCTCCTCATTTCAATTACTCTTTACAATAGGAAACTGATACATACATGTATACAGAAGAGAACAATGAAGGTCAGAGATAAGTACTTGCTGTGTCATTCAGATCTGCTACCTTCATGCCTCTTACTTCCGGTCATGAGGTCATGCCTTCATCAGAGGGAGGATTTCAATATCTTTCTATACTTACCTTGGAACCATATATCCAAGGAAAGGGTGGGGGGCAACCCAGTCTGAACATACTTATGAGACAATTTCAGCCAGTAACCATGTTCAACATGGAGCTTCCCTTGTCCTTACTCTTCATAAATCAAATGACAGTTGGAAATGATCAGTCTGAAGAAGAACTATGTGCTAAAAACTACATAAAGGACCAAACATGGTAACCATTCAGTATATGTACTAAAATCATAATGCCCGAAAGGAAAGTGGGGAAACCGTACTTGAGACATTGGTGGTGGGAAATGTGCACTGATGGAGGGATGGGTGTTGGAACATTGTATGACTGAAACCCGATCATAAACAGCTTTGTAACAGTGCATCTCACAGTGATTCAATTAAAAAATTTTTTAATTAAAAAATCACGCCTAGCATGACTGTTAATTCCATCTCCATTCTGCCCACTTTTCTCTTCTAAAGAAATCACTTCATTATACTTAGTCTCCATAACTCAACTACAACCTACTCTGGCTCACTCTTCAATCTATAGCCAGAGATCGTTCTAACACATACATTTATTCATATTACACTTCTAAGCATTTAAGGCCATCAAAACTGTCCCTGCGCCTTCAGACAAATTGGATTGCCCCTGAATTGTCCCAAAAGCCTTCCACCATCTAGCCCTGGCCTTTGCTCTCTGCCGCTTCACTTCACTAGCACGTGTACTTCTGCTCTGTGACTATCGTCTTTCAAATGCTCTGTTAAGACATGTTATTTATACTTGGCCTTTCCTCTTGTTCTCTAAGGAAATTTCTGTTGCTGTCTTCAGTCAATGGAAAGGAAATGGAAGACTTGCAGTGCAGAGGGCTCTGCCAAAGACACAGTGTTCCTTATCACGGAAGTCTCTACTTAGAATCCTCTTCTTCCTCTTTGTCTAACTAATCATCACTCACCCTTTGAGGTGAATTGCTGTTAAATAAATAAGTGCATTACACATTTTTTATCTACCTATCTCTTTCTGTTACCTTTGGTAATGAAATAAAGATGATACATACATACATAAATACATATATACATATGTACATACGCACACACAGATATAGATATATAACTTCTACACATTTAGTCACCTGTTTACTAACTTATTTCCCAATTCACATGCTGATAGCAGAAGGGGCACTTCAATGCAACATTCACCAGTTTAGTCTTCACATTCTGAGATAATTATGTGTGTACATCCAAAAAGTTCAAGACGTAAAACTATTTACATCTCCAATACACAGGTATCTACCGACCAATTAACTGTACACCCATGTAGTTTCCTTGAAATTTCCAATATCACCAATACCTCAGTATTGGTGAGGTACTTCCAGGACCTTTGAAGCCCAAGCAGTCAAATGGTAGACATCTCTTCAAGGATTGACCTGATAGGTGTTGGCCAGGGACCAGCAGACAGGTGACAGCTGTAAACATCTCCAGTAGAGTGTGCCTTTGGGCTAAGGTCAGGTATTTTCCAGCAATTATTGACTAAGAACAGTAGGAACAAAAGGAAGTAGACATTTGGGCCTCACCTGGAACAATTCTATTAGGTTTTATTTGTTCCAGAGCTTTCTTCTGGGTTGGCCAAGGCTTAGATGAGTCTTTATTACAGTATGGCTTCCTCTTCTGCTCGTTCCTGCTTTTCCCGCTTTCCTTTCTCAAGCATTAATTCCCAGTAAATTAGGAATTCACTAGTGTCTGAATTCACACTAAACTTCACTTCAGCATCCCTTTCCATAAACTCTAAATTGCCATACCACCATATCAAAAGGCATTATGCCCAATGAGCAAGGCCAGTGTTTCCAAGCTCCAGAAAAAGCATCCATCCAAGTGGAAGAGACATTAGGTTCTCTCTAATACACACACACACACACACACACACACACACACACACACACACACACACACACACACACACACACCCCCCTCATCCTGCCATAAGTGAGTGTTTCCTTTTAGGTTAGATATTATCACTCAGCCTTCTTTCATCAGTCCGTACTCAGTATAGTGCACTTTTTATCACTACCAACTCCACCTATATGGACAAAACTTTGCAACAATTAAACCAAAGTAGCCTCACCTCTCACCAGCATAATAGCATTATGCAAATATGGTCTACTGACCCACAAGTGCTGGGCCAAAACAATGAGAATAATCTCCTCTCCATTTGTATGATTTTTACTTTTTTTAAATTTTTAAACAAAAATTTTATTATACCACAGTGAAACATACAGTTACAAAGGTGTTCATAATTGGTTCTTGGTATACTTTTTAGGAGTTGATAGGTGTACCCGTTATGCAAATTTAGAAAAATTCAAAACTGGGGCCGGAGCTATAGCCCAGCGGGTAGGGTGTTTGCCTTGCACGCCGGGTCGGCCTGTGCCGCCCAGGTTCGATCCCCGGCATCCCATATGGTCCCCTGAGCACTGCCAGGAGTAATTCCTGAGTGCAGAGCCAGGAGTAACCCCTGAGCGCTGCGGGTGTGACCCAAAAAAGGCAAAAAAAAAAAAACACTGAGTCAATATACTGTAGAGTCAACAGAAATGGGGCTTTTGATAGCTCTGCACTGTCCTCATGAGCTTAGAGACCCTAAAACCTTCATGTTAGCCAACATTTCAGGAGTCCTTCCAAATAAGATTACTTATCTCTCTCTCTATCTCTCTCTCTCTTTTTACTTCTCATTTTTTTTGATCCACAACACCTCACTGATTATATTTCATTCTAATGCTTCCATTACTAAGAGTCATATGAGGTGCCAAGAATTGAACCCAGGTTGAGCACATGGCAGGCAAGTGTGTTACTGGTTCCTGAAAATTTATTATTTTAAGTCATTGAATTTGTGTGGAACAAAGAGCTAGGAATCTGACTCAAATGGGTTTGATCTTTATCACTGCATGGATCCCTGGTAATGGCAGAATCGGTCTCCAAAACAATAAAAAACAAACTATTCAGGGTTTTTTTAAAAAAAAAAAAGTTTATTATACCACCGTGAGATATACAGTTACAAAAGTGTTCATATTTGGGTTTCAGTCATACAGTGTTCCAGCACCCATCCATCCACCAGGGCCCATTTCCCTCCACCAATGTCCCATGATTTCCCCCCTCCCCAGCTTGCGTCTATGGCAGACAATTTTCAAATTTTCATTTCTCTCTC
>JAJIBD010008149.1:42500-70000 GCA_021461705.1 Cryptotis parvus
GGTTTCAGTGCTTGGCATCCCACATGGTCCCCCTGAGCTCTGCCAGGAGTAATTCCTTGTGCAGAGCCAGGAGTACACTTTGAGCATCACCAGGTGTGATCCAAGCACAAACAAGAGAAATAAATGCTATAGCTTAACAGCAATGCTTATTATCACTCTCTAGATTGATACTTCCTTCCAAGTCTGTGGCAACTTAAGAAATAAGTGATAACTGGGAACCATACATGAGCTAATATTCTAGGGAAAATTCTTCTAGATACCATCAATTATCATTGCTATTGTGTTCATTGCCTAGGGTTTAATCTCATTGGCTTATCTCTGAACAGAACAGATGGGCATAAACCCTGGTTCTTTCATCACTGCCAACATGGATACTGTGCAATATTCTCAGTTTTTTTCATCTGTAAATTAGGGTAACAATAGTTATTCTATTGTCAACCAGATGACAATCTCCGAGAACTGGTACTACAGAGATAGTAGAGAGGGCAAGATATTTATCTTGTGTGTGACCAATCTGCTTTGATCCCAGCACAGCATATGGTACCCACAGTACCACTAGGAGTGATGACAGAGCACAGAGCCGGGAGTAATCCTTGAGCACTGCTGGATGAGCCCTATCACCCACACAAAGAGTTAATAAATGTATAGGACTTTTATGAAAGAAAAAAAACACTGTTTTGTCATCAATGAATGCAAGAGGCTGTTTGTTGTTTTATTCACTGCTCTATAGCAAGTACAAATATTGCCGTATTCAAAATAGAGACTTGAAGGAGCTAAGTAAGACTCTTCCCTTACATGCAGACGACACTGCTTTAATCCATGGTACCTGAGTCCTACCAGGAGTGATCCCAGAGCACAACTGCATGTGCCCCCAAAACAAACAAAAGAAACAAAAAATAACAGAAACCTTAATTTGTACTTGATTAACTTATTATTTGTAACTTAATGAATATTGACTTTTATTAAGTATGCTACTAATATTTAATACTAATAATAGTATTTTAATAACATAAGCATATAAAATTTTCAACTTTCTATATCATTGGAAGAACCTGGTTTTTCACAATAAATACTATTCTTGGATCTAAACCATAAGCTAACACATTGCTAACCAACAAGCAGATGTATGAATAAGACTATATCGGGAAGGGCTAGAGCTATAGTACAGCAGGTAGAGTATTTGCCTTGCACAGGGCTGACCCAGGTTCCATCCCCTGGCATTGCCTACAGTCCCTCAAGCATTGCCAGGAGTAATTCCTGAGTGCGATGCCAAAAGTAACCCCCTGAATATTGCCAAGTATTATCCAAAAAAGTCAAAAAATTTTAAAAGAAGGTTTATCAGGAATTTTCACTTTTTTTCTGTTGCACCTATTTAGGTCTGAATAACTGCCTTGTTCCAGAGAGGATTTCAAACATGTGCATAAATAAATACCATTACAGGGGCTGAAGCAATAGCCTAGCGGGTAGGGTATTTGCCTTGCATGCGACCAGCCTGTGCAGGCCCGGGCTCAATCTCTGGCATCCCATATGGTCCCCAGAGCTCCGCCAGGAGTAATTCCTGAGTGCAGAGCCAGGAGTAACCCCTGAGCATCGCGGTGTGACCCAAAAAGCAAGTAAATAAATAAATAAATAAATAAATAAATAAATAAATAAATAAATAAATAAATAAATAAATAAATAAATGAATAAATAAATATCATTACTTGATTTTACTTTCAGTTCCACTCTATTCACTTCACCGATGTGGAGACATTCTACTTCTTCAGAGAAGGATCTAAAATCGGTGCATACCTTTCTCTTTGGCTTTTTAGAGTGCTAAGATGTATGGAGATTTTGGAGTATTGCTTGTCTTCCCATTGTTCATCGATTTGCTTGAGTGGACACTAGTAACATCTTCATACTTGCTGTCACATGCTAGTGTAGCCCAAGGGCATCTGCTCGCTCCAGGAATATGAAGAGCCTCAAACCATTACTTCAGGTCATGGGAATGAGGTCTATAATTGTTACTGGGGTTTGGCATATCAAATACAACACAGGTAGCTTGCCAGGCTCTGCCATGTGGGTGGTATACTCTCAGCAGTAGGCTCTCAGTTCGTGCATTTACTGATGAACCAAGCGCCACATGCAATGGGGAAAGATCTTTTTCTCTTGGGTGGAGCTCTGACGAGCTGCAGAGTCCGGATGTTGAAAATGGCTGCCCACCCTCATGGTGCGGTGGTTCCTCTGGCTTCTTGTGAGGCTCTATTGGGATGGCGGGTCAGGGCTAGAACCTGCCTTCCCTCCCAGATGCCTCATGATCAGCTGATCACAGGGAGAGCTGGTAGAGCTCTGCCCCGTATCTGTGTCTTTGGAGTAGGACCCTTAATATCTAAGAACAGAATAAAACAAAATACCTAGTGTCATTTGAGAGCAGAACACAAGCTAGAAATGATACCAACATCCATATATTTCTGAGACGTAAAATAAACTTCAGAGAGTACGTCTATAGAAATGACTCCACCTCAGTGGAAATGAATTGTAAAGAATTTTGTTTTTCATTTCAGACTCATTCAGATGTGAATCATGGGAACTGAGTGATAGTACAGTGGGGAGAGAACTTGCCTTGCACAAGGTTTGATCCCTGTCACCTCAATGGTCTTCTGAACCTGCCAGGAGTGATCCCTGAGTGCGGAGCCAGGAGTTACTCCTGGGTGTGGGCCCAAAATAAAACAAACAAAGCAAATAAGGACAAAATAAAAGGTATGAATCAGGTCTCTCACAGCACACACTGAATAACTGATTGATGTGGATGATTTTTTTATTCAGTTGTGCACGAATTTTGCAAAAAAAGGATTCCAACTCCAATCAGATTGAATTCTTTCTATGTTAAACCCTTGATTTTAAGCAGTGGATCAACATCCCATACTGATATAACTGAATGTGGGGAATCAGGAAAATGTTAGCAATGTGAAAAGTTTCTGATGCAGAATGACCAAAAAATAACTTAAGATCAAACAAATTTCTTGATATTGTTTACCTTGTTGCATGTATTTCTTCTGTTTCTGTTTTCCAACCATACTCAATGGTACTCAGGGATTGCTCCTGGCTCTATCTTCAGTGATAGTATTTTTCCCTGTTCAAAACAGAGACTTGAAGGCAACAAACCAAGGTCAGCCACATGTATAGCAAGTGTTAGACCCTGTACTATCTCTCCAGCCCTAATGAGATTCCTTTTATTACTTCAAACCCCATTTTTACATGGGTGAGCATTGCCAGAAATCTCTGAATTTGTTATACAGTTGATTTCATTGTTACACATCATTTTTATCACTTGTCTTCCCATTGTTCATCAATTTGCTCAAGGGGTGGCGCAAGGGGGAGGGGTAGCCAGTAACATTTCCATTTGTTGGGAATGAGGTCCATTATTGTTACTGTTTTTGGCATATGAAGAGTTACTACTCTCACAAGAGTTACTAGTCCCAGAAGTTACTAGTCCCACATTGTTACACATTCAGAAATAATTTATTTTTTTTGGGGGTGGGGTGGCTGGAGCGATAGCATAGTGGGTAAGGTTTGCCTTACACATGGCTGACCAGGGTTCGATTCCTGACATCCATATGGTATGGATTCGATCCCGATATCCAGGAGTAATTCAGAGTGCAGAGCCAGGAGTAACCCCTGAGCATTGCCGGGTGTGACCCAAAAAGCAAAAAAAAATAATAATAATAATAAAGAAAGAAAAGAAAAGAAATAACTTATTTTTGTTACCAAAATTTTTTGTGATCCTACATTCTGTAGCTGAACCCACAGTTGATTAAGTTAGGATCTAAACAATAATGCAAGAATGAAGTCATTTCTACTCAACATGAATAATGTAAAAAATTGTGATGCAAATGTTGTTTTATTCTGTCATAAGTTACCCCGCCCTAAAAATGGAACTTTAGTACTAATACGAAGTGAAGTGGACTTTTTTCCCTTTCCTCTGGTATAATAAAACATAGTATAAACCCACAAAGCTCCATGGTACCCTACTTCCTCCCGTTCTTCCTTAAGCCTATTCTCAGTGATAACACTGACTTGCTCATCTATCTTATAGCTTTTCCCTCCTGAAGTGTGAAGTTCAGAAATTCTTATTTAGCAAATATAAATAAGATATATCCAATAGAAGACTGGTATGTATTTATATCTTGGAGAGAAGTGAAAAGAAAAAAGAAAACCAACATTTAGGAGGTATTCTTTGTTATAACTTTGTTAGCCATAATAATTTGTGAGGTATTCTTTGTTCTAACCTTTTTGGCCATAAAAATTTTCTTGCTCTGGAAAAAGAAAATATGAGGAAAAAACATTTTAAAAAATCCTAGGTTCACTTGATAACATGACTTTCCGTTATTCCTCGATTTGCTTGAGCGGGTGCCTACTAGTAACGTTTCCATTTATCCCTGTCAAGTGCCAGTGTACCCCAGTGGCATCTGCTTGCTCCAGGAATACAAAGAGTCCCATAATGGACCTCATTCCCAACAAATGAAGATGTTACTGGCCACCCACCCAGGCTCCCTGCTCGAGCAAATTGATGAACAATGGGAAGACAAGTGATACAAGTGATCCGAACCCTGAAGAGAGTTCATTCAGGGTCTTGAAGAAGTCTGACCATGTTGTAAGTGGGCAACTGTGTGATCTTTTGACATCTCATGGGATCCAGTCGGTAATGGCTCTAGTCCAGCGGTCATCTTCAAGTCGAATGACATGTCTAGCCCATCTGATTTTCGATGCCATCGCAAACGAGACAGCATCCCTGACTCTGGATCTTCGACAGAGGTCGAAACTCCAGATTCCTTCTCTCACTTGAGTGAGGCGTGATATTCCAAGCATAGCACTTTCGATTCCTCTCTGGGAGACCTGAAGAGCATTCTCATCCTGCTTTCGTAGGGCCCAGGTCTCTGAGGCGTATGTTAATGCAGGGAGAAAGGTGGAGTGAAGAGATGTGCCTGGAGCCGGGGGTTCTTTGTCCTTTTAGCTATTTCTTCGATGCCTCTGAAGGCATTCCATGCCGCTCTCTTCCTCCTGCGCAGCTCAGGTTTTAGGTCGTTCACCATGTTGAGTTCTCGACCTACGTACACATAACTTCTGCATTCAGGGATGTTTGTTCCGATGAGAGTGAATGGAGCATCTGGAATCCTAGTTTAAAAGGTCATAATCTAAAGACAGTTTATGTTCAGTTTCAGGAAAAAAATTCTATAAATAGTTTTCTTTATATTTCATTGCTCCATATTTAAAAGCTCTGATCTCTCTCTCTTTCTCCTTTCTCTCTCCCTCTCTCCTTCCCTCCCTCTCTCTCTCCCTCCCTCCCTCACTCCCTCTCTCTCTCTCTCTCTCTCTCTCTCTCTCTCTTTCTCTCTCTGTGATATCATAGTCTCTTCCCTTTAACAATTTTTGTTTTTTGTATTATTTTGTTTTGCTTTTTGGGTCGCACCCAGTGATACTCAGGGATTACTCTTGGCTCTGCACTAAAGAACTACTGCTGGCAATGTTGTGAAACCATAAGGGATGGTAGGGATTGAACCCAGGTCGGGTGAGTGCAAAGCAAAAGCCCTCCCTGTACTATCACTTCAGTCCGGCTTCAGTTATTTTTCTGCTAGGTCTTTCACCATCAAACCCTTCTAAGATGCCTAATAGATGTGCTTTTGCAATAGAAAATAGGAAATTTTTTTCTTTAAAAATAAAACAATGGACTTATGTTGCAGAACATGTGTTTTATTCTAAAACACAAGTTTTAGAATAAGGTACATGGCAAGTGGCTAGAGAGTGTATGTTGGAGAGGGAAGAATAAGGGCTCAAAACTGACTTTGTGTCTCAAGCTTAGAGGAACTGGTATATGATTTGCCCTAAACTGAGACGGAGAACAGGGAGGGAGAAGTTAGGAGGGAGAGACCAGTTATACTTGGGAACATACTACATCTGAAACACCTGAAGATATTCTTTTTTTTTTGGGGGTGTCACACCCGGCGACGCTCAGGGGTTACTCCTGGCTCTGCACTGAGGAATTACTCTTGGCGGTGCTAGGGGGACCATATGGGATGCCGGGGATCGAACCCAGGCCGGCATGGGCCAGCCGCATGCAAGGCAAACACCCTACCTGCTGGGCTATCGCTCCAGCCCCTACACCTGAAGATATTCTTATAGACATATCCAGGAGGCTCAGAAAATGAGTCTGAGTTCACAGTAAGTCTGCACATACAGTCTTTGGAACCACCCAAATGTAAATTTAGTGTGAACTTAATCTCTGGCAAAATGCAGGAAGCGAGGTAACAAAAGACAGATTTTGGAGAACATGGAGGAGCCCATCCAGGATAGTAAGAACAAGAGAAGGAAGATGGTAACAAAATTTGCCAAAGAATCCATATCAAAGGCCGTTTCAAGGAGATAGTCAACTGTGTAGAAAACTTCAGACACCAGGAACAAGTGCTTATCAGCAAGCCGTTTGGCAGTTAGAGCTAATCGTTGACATGGAGAAAGCAATTTCAGTGGATGGTGACGTCAGAGGCAGGATTAAACTACATTAAGAGGTAAAAGGGAAGTAAGAGAGTAAAAACAATCCAATAGGTATTTCTAAAGCCTTGTCTCAGCTATTTTTCTATACAATTTACTTCAGAAAGTTTGCCTTACTCTAAAGAAACAGCCATCCATGGCAGATATTTAAAATAAGTTTATCTATCTCATGTGTGGGAAAATCAATTCTGACCTTCAATCCCACTGTTAACAGATTTTAAATGGCATTGTATACATTATGCTGTGTGAATATTGTCTTAATGGGTACATAATAAAATACAAGCAAATCCATAATTGAACTTTTTTTTTCTTTTACATGAATCTTGTCAGATTTCTGAACACAAAGACTGGAGAGATAACACAGAAGTAAAGTGTTCGCCGTGCACAACTGACCCAGATTTGATTTGGTCCCTGGTGAGGTCACCCTTGGTCTCCTGAGCACCACCAAGAGTGATTTCCTGAGTGCAAAGCCAAGAGTAAGCCCTGAGTGTACTACCAGGGCTTACTGGAAGGAAGTAAGGACAGGTAGATAAATAAACCCTGGCACACCCAGAATATTTCATAAAACGCACACGTGCATGTGTGTGTGTGTGCACACACACATTTCTTTTTTTTAATTTTTTTATTATACCACAGTGAGACATACAATTACAAAGGTGTTCACAATTGGTTCTTGGTAATATAGTATTCCAGCACCCATCCCTCCACCAGTGCCCCATTTCCACCACCAATGTACCCCACCCCTCCCACCTACCCCCAGGCTGCCTCAACAGCAGGCAGCCCTGTTTCCTCTCTTTCTCTGTCTCTCTCTCTGTCTCTGCATCTCTCTCCCTCTTGTTTTACACATTGACACACAAATTTCTGAGCATAAGAAAACTGAATTTGAAATGGGAAGGAAGATGGCCTTGGGGTGCCCCAGGGATTACAAACTTGATGCCCTGAGTCGGATGCTGCTGCTGCCCACATAAGCTGAGTGTGACTCTGCCAGCTTTGCCATCTGGGAGCGGGGATTTGGGTTCCTTCACCCACTCCTCCAATTTCATGTTTGCACGCGTGGTTGTGAGTTCCCAGCCATCACAGCCAAGAGCCGGAAGAGAAACACTCCAGACCCAGAGCTGCTCTGGCATGCGGCTGCTCTGTGGCCAAGCCATAGTCTTAGACAATAATGAAAGTTAGGACCAGGACCTTCCCAGGATCTTTCACATTTATACACTGTCATGATCATTCTAGTTAGTTGCAACAAACTGGGAGATTATGGGGAATGGGGAATTATAATGTCACACTAAATCTCACTATTGAATATACACACAGAGACATCATAGACCATTAATATCCTTAGGACAAGCCATAAAGTGTAAGAGAAGAGAGAGAAATACAGGGACAGAAACAGAGAGATAGAAGCAAATGTGCCTGCAATAGGGGCAGGCTGGGGTTGGGGAGTGTTTGGATGTTGGTGGTGGGAATGGGGCACTAGTGGAGGGATGGGTGCTGAAACACTGTACGACAGAGACCCAATTATGAATGAACATCCTTATAATTGTATATTTCACATAGTATAATAAAAATCAAGGGGGAATAAAGTGTGAGTCTCAGAGAGCACCACAGCAGAGATACGTGAGCACCTTGGTCATCAGAGCAGCCCCCAGTGAGCATGTCTGTGAGCAATGCAGCAATAGCACAGCAAACATGACAACCACAGAGTACACCAGTTCTATGACTGAGTGAATGGACCTCCCGGACAGCACCACAAGCAGCATATGAGTGCCACAAACAAAAGTGACCCAGTCATGCAGACAACCACAGGAACAAAGGGAAGGGAAGGGGAAAAGTAGGGATGGACAGGCAAATGGGTAAATAAACCCTAGCACACCGGGCAATGAAATATTATTCAGGATTCAAAGATATCCATCATGAAAAGATGTGAGGAGACCTTAAATGTGTAATACTAAGTGGAAGGGGTTAATCTGCAAAGGCAACAGACTATGAACTCCAGGGCACTCTGGAAAAGCAAAACTGGGGAGTCAGGGAAAAGATTAGGGGTGGGGTACGAGGTGGGATGAACAGGCAGATCCCAGAAGATTTTTTTTGACCAGCAAAAATACTCTGTACAATAACAGAAATAAGTGTCATTGTATCATTGTACAAGTCCATAAAATGTGTGACACCAAAAAGGAATCCCCAAAGCAAAAAATGTAGCTTGAACAATGTTCATGTGGCAGCGTAAGTTCATAGATCATAACAAGTGTTATGTACCATATTGCCGGAGGCGGCGGGATGTTACTGGACATGTGTGTGAGCCGGCGTCTCTTGTGATTTACTGTGATTTTCTCTCATGAACTCAAAGCTGCTCCCCCACCCCCCCAAAAAACATTTTTTAAAGAAGGGGTAAAGAGGACGTACTTAGGAATAAAAATCTGAAAATATCACTGAATACCGTATCAAGATCTAGCCAACACAGAGCTGGGGAGTTCATTCAAATAGTAGAGCACATACCCAGCATGGCATGCACAAAGCTCTGAGTTGGAGCTGGAGTGATAGTACAATGGATTGGGAGTTTTCCTTGCATGCGGACAATCTGGATTCTATTCCCACTTGGTCCCACAAGCACCCAGAGCCAGGAGTAATTCCTGAGTGTGAGCCAGGAGTAACCACTGAGCATCGCCAGATATGACCCAAAAAGAAAAAATATCCCAACATGCTTTATCTCTGTAATTCTCCAGTTGGTAGAGGAGCAAGTGAGGTGGGGCCTTAACCCTGGATAATTTTCCTGAAAGTGAGTACTTTCCGGAGAAAATTACTATTAACTATTTCAATATAAGGCAGGCGTGGGACTTGGGCAGGGGGCTTCATTTGGGGAGAGCAATGCATGGACCACAACCAGCAAATAATAAACAGCATATCAGAAATGCATAAGAGCTTGATAAGTTTACAAGAGGGTCTGGCTAGAGGAGGGCACCACTTTTCAGCAGCTGGGTCACGGGAGGACTCCTTACGAGGTGGTAGGGAAGCAAGGATTTGATTTGGGTCCCAATGTAACCTCATGGTCCCCGAGGGAAGAGTGTTCCTGTTTGTGAGAATGGAGAGGATCTGTTGAGAAAAGTAATTAGAAAGTGAGGCAGAGAGGGAGCGATAAGAGGGTAGCAAGAGACACTGTGTGAGTCACTAAGTTATAGGGAGTGGAGGGGTAGGAGGCAGAACGGTTGGGAACCCTCGGAAAGAATTTGTTTTAGGGATCAAGGAGATCATTCAAACAGTTGGGAAAAAATGCTTTGCATGCAGGAGGTCCGGGTTTGATCCTTGGCACCGCATGGTCCCCTGAGCTGCTGGGGGTTAAATCCCAACCCCACACAGGGAATAGCGCCTCAACACAACCGGATTTGGCCCTCAAAACAAAAACAAACCAGAAAGAAAAGAGTAGTTCATTTTTCATTCCAGGTTTGGGAGACACTGAACAGAATTGAGCAAAAGTGTAGTAAGATCTAACTTACAGTTTAAATACCATCCTGGGAGCCGGAGGCGATAGCACAGTGGGTAGGGCATTTTCCTTGCACGTGGCCGACCTGGGTTCTATCCCGGCATCCCACATGGTCCCCCAAGCACCGCCAAGAGCAATTCCTGAATGAAGACCCAGGAGTAACCCCTGAGTGTTGCGGGTGTGACCCAAAAAAGAAATGAAAATAAAATATCATCCTGGCCACTGTTTTGGTAGTTTATGCCAGAATGGCAAGGAAGGTGGGAAAGAATGTTCACATCGAGGTTTGTTCTCTCAGACTCCTGTTTATTTGGTCCTTCAAGCCCATGTTCTCCCTGGAACATGGATTTCTCTGTCTCTGCTTGTTTGCTTCTTTGCTTGCTGGAGAAGCCCGTGTTTTCTCTTGAACATGTATTCCTTTCTTTGTCTCCCCTCATTCCTCTCTAAGTAAATTTCTTTCAACTAAAAACTATTTGGGGACTCGAAAAACTATTTCGAGCTCTTTTGCTTGCATGTGTGCATCCTGGGTTTGATCCCTGGCATGCCAAATGGTCCCCCTAAGCACCACCACGAGTTAATTCCAGAGCACAGAACCAGGAGTAACTCCTGAGCACTGCCAGGTACAATCCCAAAACTAAAAAACAAAATAAAACAAAACAAAAAAACTATTTGCTTCAGTAAAAAATAATACAGTATTCATATCTAGTAATATGCTTTCAGAGGAAGGCAAAAAGAGTTTTTGACATGTGATGGCAGAGCTTTCGGGGCTAGAGAGATAGTACGGGGTTAAAGCACTGACCTTGCATGGGGCCACCCCTATTTAATCTCTAACAACACAAGTTCACCTACACATCACCAAGAATCACCTCCAAAAACAGAGCCAGGAACAGCCCCTGAGCACCGCCCATGAGGTTCCTACCTCTTCCACGTCTCCCTACACAAAAACAAAGTAGAGAATCAAGAATAAATCCACAGATTATTTTATCATTGTTGTTATCTCCACCCAACTGGTCAATGCTTGGGAGCCACTCCTGGCTTCTTTCCCAAGGGTCACTCTTGGCCATACTCTGGCAACCAGGCAGTGCTAGGGACAGAACAGTTCTCCCACATGCAAAGCAGACCCTCTACCCTTCAAGCTCTCTCTACAATAGAGAGAAAGGGAAAGAAATAAAGAACCTGCCATGGAGGCGGGCTGGGGAGGAGGGAGGGAACCAGGGATATTGGTGGTGGGAGATGGGCACTGGTGGAGGGAATGGTGCTGGAACACTGTATGACCGAAACCCAAGTGTGAACATCTTTGTAATTGTATATCTCACGATGGTATAATAAAATACTTATAATAAACTTTTTTTAAAAAATCTCTCTCTACAGACCAGTGCAAGAGCTTTGATTTGAGCTACTAGAAGGATCAAGCCTGTGGGTGAGCTGCATCCAGACAAGAAATCGGTGAGTTTAGGAAGTGGGAACTCATTCATTCATTCTGTTTGAGAGCTTTACAAGCTGTCCACCTGGAGCTATCAAGCAGACACTTGAGCCTATAAGTCTGGAATTCAGAAGATGTCCACACTGATAAAATACCAAGAGACAGATTAGCAGGTACCTGCCACAGCCTCTCTGAAATGGCCATGGGAAGCTGCCTGCGAAACCCATCTGAAATTTGTCACAGAATTGTCTTCCCAAGAGAAGCTTCCTCAATGCTCACCCTGGAATTTTCCAGATTAGCGATTACAAGGAGGAATGTGTTAAATCTGGCTCAATATGGGGACTATGTTCATGGGCATGAGGCGGGAGTGATAAGAGTCTGAAAGGAGGAAGAGTAAGCTGTCTCTTGTCGTCTCCTGTCACCACTTGGGAGGAAGGATGGGCATCCACATTGTTGCCATGAGGAACTCACTTCCCATCCCTGATCCTGCACCAGATCTCTGTCCACTCTCCATGAGCTGAGTCATTCGCTAATAGAAGAAAGGGAGTAAGGCACTAGGCCAGCATACATGGATTCAATCCCAAGCACCATCGGGAGTGACCCCTGAGCACAGAGCCAGAAGTAGCTCCTGAGCACTCACGATGTCAACCAATACACCCCCACCAAAAAATAAAAAAATGTCAAACAATATGCAACTCAGGACACAGGAATTCTGACCTGCCCCCCTGGAAAGGATGATGCATAAGCCCTGCTCAGGACAAGTTGCACAGTTCAAAGGCCAGACGTGTCAAACAAGAAACCTGTAACGATGACAACTGTAAATAATCTCCAACATAAGGAACGCTGGAAGGCTGCAGCCTTCTCTCTCTGCTTCTCTACAAAGCTTTCTTCTGAGCCCTGTGCTTTCTGGCAATAAACCTGAAAAACAGGCCTCGTGACATTTGTCACTCTATTCTTTAACCCACATATTTGCTGCATGTGATCATACAGGTAGCCTTGGTTACCTTTGCAATATACAAGAGACCCTCAACTGAACACAGTAAGCCAATATGTGGATACAGTTACAAGTAAATAGCTGTTTGTCCTTCTGGTTTCTTCTCAGACTGTAAGCAAACATTCCATGTAATCAACAAACATTATGGGTTATTTTCTAGGTTGTGGGAGCTGTACTAGGCTTTAGGGAGAGAATTTGAGAGGAACAAGACCTTTTCTATTTTAATTTTATGTTGGGGCCACACACAGCGATGCTGAAGCCTGCACCTGGCTCTTAGATCATTCCCAGCAGCCTTTGGGTGACAAGACAGTGCCAGAAATCTTTGCACCAGGTATTCTGCTTGCAAAGCACCCAGTCAGCCCAGGAAGCTGTTTCTCCTGCCCCAAGCATGTTTAGACCCTGAAGCTCTTTCAGATCCAAGACCCCACCTCTTAGCTTTTCACCTACTATGGTTTTTCTTTCTCAGGTTGTTGAATCTCACCTTGGCATTATGCGTTTCCTGACCCAGAAAAATAACATGCTGTGGGTGGGTCATTCTTTGAGCTGTAAAGATGGTAGGTCTCCCCCTGGAGATTTGCCCCCCAGGAGACAGTACAATACCTGGAAACATTGCTGCTTTTCCCAAATGGGAGAGCAGAAGCCATAGAGCAAGCTGCTCTGGCCGCTAATGGGAAAAGCTGGGGTATCGCCCAATACCCTATTTGCACAGGGCAATCATCATCCCCTCACAAAGAAACAGACTTATCCAGTCCCAAATGCCAACACCTGTAATACCCAAATACCTTTAGTCATTGATGGTCTTTGTTTAGCATTTTATTTTTATAATAAATGCCATCAATCACCCAGATACAGTCATAGCCACAACAATACTAAGAGAGGTGAGTGTCCCTCCTCCCAGTTAGCAGTCTTATGGGTTTCACTGTCTTCTCTGATCAGGTTCTAGAAAGCTCATGTATGCTGGGGATCCAGATTCCATGCCCGATACTGCCAAGTTCAAAGTCACACCAGATCACAGATCTGGGAGTCACCCCTGAGCACAGGTGTGGCCCCAAATTAAAACAAACAAAAAGGAAAGCTCCTGCAGAAGAAAGCAGAGAATCTAGTCTTATAGTGGTAGGGCATTACCTTTTGTCTTTCTCAGTAATCTCTGTCCCAGCTGTAAGTATTCAGTCCTGGCTCTTCTCTTCTGCCACTTGCTCATTGGTAATCTGTTCTTTCTGCTTCTTTTCACTTCAACCAAATTCAATTGCTCTCTTGAGATGCAACTCAAACACAGATCATTCATTTCTTCTAGCTAGGTCAACAACAAGCTACTCCTTTAGTCTCCCTTGCACCAAAACACTCTACTACAGCAGTTATTCCCAACATCTTTGGCAACAAATTAAACCCCTTAATAATGAAAGTTAGAGGGGCCAGAGCGATAGCCCAGCGGGTAGGGCGTTTGCCTTGCACATGGCCGGCCTGTGCAGGCCTGGGTTCGGTCCCGGCATCCCATATGGTCCCCGAGCACCGCCAGGAATCATTCCTGAGTGCAGAGCCAGGAGTAACCCCTGAGTGTTGGCGGGTGTGACCCAAAAAGAAAAAAATAATGAAAGTTAGAGAAAGTATAGGAGCAAGTCTCTTGCCTTGCATGTAACTGGCCCTGGTTTGACACCTAGTACTCCATAATGTCCCCTGAGCACTAACAGGAGTGATTCCTGGGCAAAAAACTAGTAGTAAGCACTGAGCACAGTGGGTGTAGCCCCAAAATAGAATTAAATTAATGAAAGTGTAATTTTCATTACTCCTAACTTAATTATAAGTTCCTTGAAGTCCAATTTCTAATTTAGAAAAATGTGAATTTTTTTTAAATCTCATTTGGAAATCACACCATCATATAGCACAGACGGATGGAGAAGAGTGATACATGTCAGAACAATTACTGCTATAAATGTGTTATCTCTGGGAATAGAAGAACAGAGGTCTAGAGTTCTTCAGTAGATAGCTCAACAGGCTGAAGTTCAGGTCCCTTCTGCACAGCGGAGAGTGATTCCGGAGCACTGAGCTACCAGGAACCCTGGTATTGTGACCCAAAAATAATAGTGAAAAACAATCAGAAATGTCCAAGCTCAGCTATGATAACTTCATCTCTTAAGTTCTAAAAGGTTTTTAAGACGGAGATGAAAAGAAAACTTTCTGCACTAGGCTGGCAGGTAAAGGAGTTTGAAAAGTTTTCTTTTAAAATGTAGACAAGTTATCCAATTCCATTAAAGAGAGGAGTGGGTTGTGAAAAATAATAGATTATTCAGCATGCAGATCTGCTCTGACTTCGTTAAAAGTCATGAGTCACTATTGCTCACCCTTGGAGAGAAGCAAGGGAAGTTCTGTATGCCACACGCTCTTCCCTCCCTCTAGCCAGAGAAGCCAAGCTGTTCTTCTGTTTGCTTGAGCCAACCAAGAACTCAATTATCAGCATTGAGACCAACACACATGATGTGATTATTAAATAACCTGGCCAGGGACTAGAAGCACGCAGGGAATAAAGTGTTTTTCTTGTACACAGTCTACCCTAGGTCAATCCCCAGCACCAATATGGTGTCCTGAATACCACTAGGTGATCCCCAAAAAGTGTAAGAGTGTAAGCCTTAAGCACCCCCAGAAGTGGCTCAAACCCTTCCACCCTACTCACTTCCCTCAAAAAAGTCAGGCCAAATCCATCACCTGCCCTTGCAACATTAAAGCTGCTGGGAGTGGCGACGGAAGTGGACCCCATTAGGGAAGTGACCTTGGGACACAGGCTGAATTGGAATTAAATAAGGCTGGAATAGTACATGGTAATTCCTTGCCAAGAGAACTTGAGCATATCATTCACCTTTCTTATCTGTGCTCTAGATACTTCAGCACAGCTTATCAAGGATCAAATGAGATAATGAGCAAAGTGCTTAGCAAAATGTCCCCTATGCAGTAGGTGCTCTGAAAATGATAGAGGTCTCTGCTTTCACGAGCTTTCTTTCACCTTCAAACCTATTTGCCCTTTCTATAATTTGATCAATTTCCTCCAGCATTCCTTCTGGCTTGCTAACACTATCTTCCATCTCTCACACTAAGGATTCATTTGGTTTCTTTCTTATTGACCATGTATTTCTTGAAATATACCTTGGGACAGATGACACGTTTAAAATGCAGTGGAGCAACCTGCTTGTAAACTCTGAGGTCTGAACAAAGAGAGAACATGAAAAATGAGCAAGAATTATGCACGGAATCACACAAGAGTTCCGCAACAGGGAAATTGACTCTGCTGGGTGCGGTCTTACAATCACATAATGTGGTTTACAGTTTACAATATCTACTATAAAACACCATCTCCAAGTGGGTTTGGATTTGACTATAACCACAGCAAAAAGAAAGACCACTCACACTCCAAATGACCTTTACACCTGTTTGGGTTTCTTAGTAACTTATTTTTAACAGATTGTCTATACAAGATGGAGTTTTATGACCGGTATTAGTCCAAAGGTGGAGGAGACGTGACAGTGTGTTTAGCCATATTTTTCTGCGTATTTTGTTCTTGTAAAATGTAAAAACAGATTTCTGGAGCAAGACTTTTCTTTCTTTTCTTTTTTTGAATAAAAATACGTATGCAAGAATCAGAAACCACAAAATGAATGTAATTGCTCTTCCAAGTATTCCAACAGTGAAAAGAATCTTTTAACCACATTCTAGAATTACAGAATTACAGAAGATGGACTTTCACCCATGCAACCGTTAAAGACTTAAGGGGTGATATTTCTAGGGAGAAAAAAAGCTGTAGACAGATAGATGGGGGAGGGGGCTTACTGAATTTGGGGGAAAATAATAAAGCAGGAATTATAGCCCAGGTCTGAAGTAGCCCAAAGGCAAGCAGATTTACATCTTTTGAGATGTAAATCCTCAGCTCTTTGGAAACTGAGAAACTGAGGCACCACCCAGAAAAGGAGGAAGCTACAGGGGAAACTCAAAGTCTTGATATAAATATGAAAGGACCATCAAGCACCCAAGGTGGAGCCTGTGACAACATCCAGAGTACACAGAGAATTCCAGTTCCAGGTCAAGACAATTTGGAAGAAAAGCTTCTCCCAAAAGCTTTCCTTTGCTTTTTCACTCTGCAGAAGTTCATATTTTCTATTAAACACATGGCTCGGTCCCCACCAGGTCTAACCACTCCCCATAACCCATAACCGCTAGGGAGCCCTGCTGAGCCCAGATAGCACAGATAGCCCAGATAGCTAAGTATCAGCACAGTGATACCTGGGGTGACTCATAACAAGAGGAGCAATTGTATCCCCCATAAGGTACTCACTCCAGGAACCAGGAGTGATTCCCTCCTGGGAATCAGAGAACCTATCTTGCAGGTGTAAGGCCAGAAGCACAATCCCCAGCACTGATATTTGTGATCTCAAGCCACACAAAAGAGTGAAAACTGGTGTGGGTTAACACCACCAATTGACCCACAACAAGGACCACCACTAAGTGTGTGAGCAGGTGTGAAGTGTGTTGGAGTACTACCAGGAAGGATCCCTGAGTGCCGAGCCTGGACTAAGCCTTGAGCATAGCCTGGAGTGGCCCCCAAATCTCCTTTCCCCTGATCCCAGGAAGTGTTTTCAATCCAGTAAGCAAAAAAAAAAAAAAAAAAAAAAAAAAAGATTGCTTTCCTTAAAACATTTCCTTTTCTCTCAGCTCATCTACCTACTTATGATGTCAACCTAATGGGTCTTTTTGGTCAAGTAGAACCATAAGAGGCAAAAACACAGGCTATAGGCTATAGGATAGTACATCTCCAATCTGTAAAAATGAAAACCAGAAGACAGGACTGGAGATAGTTGAGCAGGTAAGGTGTTCGCCTTGCACGCAGCCGAATGGATTCAATCTCCAGCATCCTCAAGCACCACCAGGAGTGATTCCTAAGTGCAGAGCCAAGAACCACCTCTGAGCATGAGCAGGTGGGCCCAAAACCAAAAATTCAAAATCAGAAGAGAATTTCAACTGTCATGGGGGAGGGGCCACAGACCCACACACTGGACCCCTATCAGTAATGACTATTTCTCCTCTTTGAGGAGATGAAATGAACTAGCTTTGCATTAGACAAGGTTCATGTTTGGCCCTATACATTTTAGTGGGGAAATGGACTTATGAAGGCCTGGGAGTTGAGGAGAGGATGGACCAGGCTTTCTGTCCTCTGGGAGGTGCAGTCTGGAGCCAAAGTGTCCCAGCTCTCCCTGCAAACTGCTAGGAAACAGGAAAGCACTAGACAAGATGGAGCCCAAGCCGTTCACCCCCCAGTGGGGCTGCTCTAGCGGGGAGCCTCTGGGGTGGAGGCGTGGTGAGGTCAGTTAGGCCGCTATCTTACTGGATTTTGCATTTGCATGCATCTGTACCCTCTTTTGTTTCCCCTTAAAGTGGAAGTTATCAAAATATCACAAGAATGTGGGTCTCTCAAAAGTCCCTATCTGCCTGGACCAGGAAGTAGGGAGCATATCACAGCCTGAACCTGATCTCGGAAAACAAAGAGAGAGAGAAAACAGAAAGGATCAGATAAATTCCAATTCAGCAGACAGGCCTTATAATCTTTATCCAAATTAAAATCTCTTAACATTGATGTTTACCTGTCATTAATTCTTTCCTAATCAGTGACTGCAGAGACAGACTTGATGAAAGCCAACTTACCTTTTCCTACCATGGATCTGAAACACACCAGTCCTGATGTACAAATTGGTTCTTAGAAAGCCCAGTATCAAAGAGAAACTCAAGGACAGTCTCGACAGGGAACAGAAAGCAAAGAAACCTGCAAGAATCATTTGGAGAACCTCAAGACTGTCAGGACTGAGAGAGGAAGCGCTGGAAATCCTGTGATTTCTTTGTCTTCGTATTTAGATGAGGACATTCCTTTTGAAAGTGTGTTGTCTGAGCAAATGGTGCTCTTGGCTGGAGTCTCTGAAACTACTGAGTGATCATTATATGCAAATGTTTTTCTCGCAGCCCCCTGAGTCCATCAGTGGTCTAGCTGGGCAACAGCAAAGCAGCCCACGCACCAGCATGAAAATAAGACAACCTGGCCTCCCACTTGGCTTTAATGATTTCCATATCCAGTAGGACGAGTTTTCCTAGGACAGGCTCGCAACCACAGGCGCATGTCTCACCCTGTTAGGACTCACAAGCAGGTAAAACCACCTGAACTCCCGCGTTCAGGTAGAGGCGGACACACAGGCCTGCACCCACACACAAAACCAGGGGAAGCCAAAGTGGGTAAATGATTGCACTCATGGGCTTCCAAAGCTTATATTATTGGGGGAAAGAGGATAGTGAGGGGTGGTTTTGTGCAAGATAGGCTTTAGCTTTGACATTTGTTTTGTTTTGTTGTTGTTGTTGATGTTGTTGATGTTGTTGTTGTTATTATTGTGCTCAGTGTATCCCAACAGGAAGCAGAGCAAAGCTGAGGGCCAAAGCAACAGACAGCTCAGAAAGCAGGTAGGGGTCTCGTCTTGCACACAGAGCCAACACTTTCTATGGCTTCCCGTAGAAGGAATGATCCCTGAGCTCAAAACCAAGAGTAAGGCCTGAGTACTACTGGGTGTCGCCCAACAACTGATAAATAAATAAGAATAATAGCATCACTTTGGATGCTTTCAAGAACAAAAATCTGCTTCTCAACATTCCTACTTTCCTCTTTGCTTCAGTTTTCCTTTTGTGACACTTTTGCTTCTCTCTCTTTTCTTAATTCCACTACTCTCACATTGAGAGCTAATTAGTGACACAAATAATCTCTGTTTCTTATCCACACTGAAGATTTCTCTCCAGTTCCTTATTGGTGAAACATTGGTTAGTTCTGGGACATTTACCATTGTCTCATTCACTTGGTGACATTTTAACTCTTAAATGAGTCATGGAGGTCAGGTGGAGGAAGGTGTCCTTTGGTTAGCTACCCTATTTTTCAGTCAATAAATATTGACCATACTAGTAATAGCATGAACTTAGAATCTTAAAAAGATGTTTAAATCCCAGATCCCAGGCCGGGTGATATACACGGGGTAGGACATTCACCTTGCATATGACTGACCCAGGTTCAATCCCTGGCATCAAATTTAGTCCCCGAGTACCGCCAGGAGTAATTCCTGAGTGCAGAGCCAGGAGTAACCACTGAGCATTGCTGGGTATGGCTCAGAAAGCCATAAATAAATAAATCCCAGGTCCAAGATATGCTGGGTATATGACCAAAAACGAGCGTATAGACATCCCTGAGCCTCTGGTTGCTCTTCCAAAGAAAGAGTAGAGGACAAAATGATCCCTAATAGAGCCAACAACAGAGTGGGTACAGTGTTTGTCTTGTACACTGTCAACCAGGGTTCAATCCCCAGCATCCCATATCCCTGAGCACCACCAGGAATTATTCCTGAGTGCAAAGTCAGGGAGGCCCAAAACAAAAGCAAATAAATAAAAAAAGATCCTTGAGCAAAGTATGGGGAATAGCACCTGAGTTCTACTGGGAGTGACCCAAAAATTGAACCAGAAATGGACAAAATAAATTAGCATGATCATTCAATTAGGTGGTTGTGATGCATTTGGCTAGCAATTACCAGCATCATTATAATCATCATTGTATTAGTCTATGCAGCTTGCATATTGGACAATAGGAAATAAAGAACTATTTGTCACCTTCAAGGAGCTTACAGTCTACTATGGACACATACAGATCAAATAACAGCAATCCCAATATGACTATCTACCCCATTTTCTACAATACTGATATTAAGAAGGTGCAGTTATTTCTCTAAATAAAAGAATGAATTAAAGCTAAATATTTTTTAACTTAATCTATATGTCTTTCTTATAGGTTTTATTACTAATTTTATTCTTTACTTCTGGTGGCCTAGTACGATATCTTATGGCTAGGTCTCACTTGTCTCACTTGTCTTCCTGTTGTTCATTGATTTGCTCAAGCAGGCACCAGTAATGTCTCCATTCATTGGGAATGAGGTTCACTATTGTCACTGTTTTTGGCACATCAAATACACCATGGGTAGCTTGTCAGGCTCTGCCGTAGCTCTGGGTTCATCCCAGGGGGCCCAGTCTTTTTAGTATATAAAAAATGGAAAACTATGTGGATATCTTAAACTCATTTTTCAGGTTCAAATAAAAATGTTAAATATGTAGAAAATTAGATTCAGGACCCCTCTCATCTAAAAGTACAAACAAACAGATGTCCAACACCATTAAACCTATGAAGCTTCTAAAAATCTGTTATTTCTTGCCAACATCGCTGGCTCTCAGAATTGTTAATCATGTTTAGAATGAATCATTCACTAAAGAGATCAGGGCTGGTATCCTGACACTAATTCCTAAGATACAGAAGACAACGCTGAATCATATCTGCCATTTTTAGCTGACTGACAATTGGACAGAGTACCAAGTTTTGACAAAATAAAGATATTTCTCCATTCTGCATTTTAAGCAGATATTGTGATATTTTATATCACAATAACAAGGTTATGCTTTAATTGAAGTTTAGCTGGAAACAACAACAAAACAACAACAACAAAATCTTAGAAATTGTTTCACGTCAACATGCTCCAAATTTTTGTAGATCTCTTTATGACTGTTACTTTTGATGTATATGCCAAACAGGATCAACCCATGAAAGCAGCACTGCTAATGAACACAAGGAACTTCATGTAATTGTAATAGCCAGTTTGGCTAGTTTTATGGGTGTGTGGACGTTTAATTTTGAGTTGAGCAATATCCAATTTGGCAATGAGATAGAATAATATGAGTCTTTCTGCTTGTTTGTTTTAATTACTAACAACCATAGAAAAACTATTCACAGCAGCAAAAAAAAATTAAAATCAGAAATGCACTCTCATACTTGCACACAGCTATTAATACGACTGAACGGATGGTTTTGTTCAGGAATTACCAGAACAAGATGGAGCAAATTTGGAGTTGTGATAAGTAAATAAAGTGCATAGTGGATATTGAGTGTTTTTGAGGGATGAGACAACTTCCCTTGAAACCTGTAAAACAATTCAAAATAATAATTATTCACTCATTTATTCATTCATTAATACTGTTTTCTTCTAGGTCAGGCCCTCCACTAGATCCAGTGGATACCAGAAAGAACAGTGATCAAAGTGCTGTATTCACAGGACATATTTTCGAATAAGCAGTACACACAATGAACAAATAGACCAACGGCTGACTGTATTATTTCAGGTTGTGTTGAGTGCCATGCAGAATCACTAGTCAGAGACTGGTTCTCAGAGCAGTTGACATTTGAGTACAGACCAGAATGGCAGTAGAGGAGGTGAGGAGGCAACTAACTTTCCAAGAAGAGAGATGGGAAAGAGTAAAGTTCTTAGAGCAGGAATATTCTGTGCCCATTCAAGAGCAGTAGAAGCCCAAAAGCAATGGAGTAGAGCATCTGCTGCTCAAGCCCGTATTCTCCCTTGAACAGTTACCTCACTTGCTTGCTTCTATGTTTAGTTGTTTGCCTATTTCCACTCTGAGAACCCTGTATTCTCTCTTGAACACACAGTTTGTACTTTCTTCCCCCTCACATCTTTCTAAATAGTTTTCTTTCTTTTTTTTAAGTATTTTATTATACCACCGTGAGATATACAAATAAAAAGATATACAATTAAAAAGTTCATGTTTGGGTTTTGGTCATACAGTGTTCCAGCACCCGTCCCTCCACCAGTGCCCATATCCCACAACCAACATCCCGGTTCCCTCCCCGCTTCCCCAGCCCACCTCCATGGCAGGTTCTTTATTTCTTTCCCATTCTCTCTCTTTCTCTTTTCCTTCCCCTCCAGACTATGGATTACAGAACATACATTAAAAGGTTGTCATGTGTATCCCCCTGCCTCTATTTAATGCTCAGTTCCAGGTTGGCACTAGTACCCTCGACAATTATTAGCACCCTGTTCCATTTTCTGTCTTACCTAACCTCTGACTCCCACACGTTTGTGATAATTTCCACCTTTGACAAGACCTCCTGATATATGTTTCACTTGACCTTGGATATTGGTATCATAATATGTACATATATATTTATGCCATGCAAATAAATGCAGTCATTCTGTATCTGTCTCTCTCCTTCTGGCTAATTTCACTCAACATAATCTTCTCCATGTCCATCCATTTATAGCAAATTTCATAACTTCATTTTTCCTAACAGCTGCATAGTATTCCATTGTGTAGATGTACCAGAGCTTCTTTATCCAGTCATCGATTTTCGGGCACTCTGGTTGCTTCCAGATTCTGGCTTCTAAATAGTTTTCAATAAAAATTTTCTTGCTTCATAAAAAATAAATAATTAATTAATTTAATGTAGTGGATGGAGAAAGGGAAATAGAAATAGGAGGTCAGTTTCGAGGTCTTGGCAGAGATGGAGTCCCATTGGGACCTTATGGATGGGAGGTCCTTGAAGGACTTTCTGATGATGGACAGCATGGTCTGTCATCTTCTTTCGTGCTATCTTCCTATATGCTTTGTATAGAGTCTCAGGACTAAAAGTCATGGACATCTGGATAGTTCGGTGGGTAAAAGAGTATGAGGTTATGCAAGGACAAGAGTCAATGACTGCTCAAACCTTGCAAGAGTCCTGCTTCCCAGGAGCAATATCAAGGGGTCCTACCCAGAATTTAGATATCAGGCCTTATAAAATACATGGAGTCAGCCTGGGGAACGACCATTTTCCCTAAAATCATTTTCATTGATGAAAATAGATATCTATTGTAACTTTTTTAAAATGACCCCAAATAGGTGCCAGATATATAGTACAGTGGATAAGGCATTTGCCCTGCATGCAATCAACTTGGGTTCTATCCCAAGCATCCCATATTGTCCCCTGAGCACCTCCAGGAATGATTCCTAAGTGCAGAATTAAGAATAACCCCTGAGCGTTGTCAGATGTGGCCCCAAAACAAAACAACAATAAAAAACAGTATATGTGAAATAAATAAATTATACTAAGCCAAAATATATCAATTCAGGCCAAAGAGATAGTACTAGGGCACTTGCCTTTCATGTGGCTGACCCAGGTTCAATCCTGACACTACATGTGGTTTCCTGAGTACCTCCAGGTATGATCCCTCTGTGCAGAACCAGGTGTAAGCCTGTGCACACCATGTGTGGCGCCAAGAAGAGAATCCATAATTCCTAGTTGCTCTCATTTGCCTCCCATTTTAACAGTTCTATGCCTCAATGTACTTTCAGATACATGGTAGTGGTCAGGACACCAATGACACAGGGGAAACAACTACCACAACATTTAGTTTAAGTCACATTCTGGGCTATCTGAGGTACTGCATGACTTGTGACTCTAAACTAAATGTCATGGGGCTGTACAAGAAAAAAGCTGTCATCTTCCAGGACCTCCTACTTATAGCTTAGATTTTATTTGCTATTCTTACTCTCATTGTCACCAAAATAGAATTCTGTTGAATTCGGCCTGCCATTTAAAGTATTTGGTGATCTATCTCCCGCACCTCTTACTTCCCCTATGTTCAGTAGTCCAATTGAATTGCCTTTTTTCCCTTTTTTGTTTTTCAGATCTTTATCCTCATTGGTTATTTCCTGTCCAACCATCCTCCATTCAACCTTGACAAATCCAACTCAATTTTCTCAACAACCTCTCTTTACTTCAGCCCTCTCCATCAAGGATGGATTCTTAGAAACTGTCACCCCAAAAACTACAGGGAGGGTCTACTCTATCTCTGATCATATTGATATTTGTGGATTTTGAGGATAATGGAAGATTGCGCTAAATATTTGTGTATACATCACTTCTAGGTGCCCAAGAAAGTTCAGATATAGGTTCTTGTCTTTCTATTGTCTTTGTATAGTACAACTTTGGATTGTTCCTTAAACTTTAATTTTTCATGCAAAAATTGTAATAAAGCAATCTATGAGAACACCCACTGACCAATTTTCCCTGCCTTAGCCAAGTTCGAGCCCAGGTAGGCGGTTCTCGGAGGCGGAAGTCACTGGGTATTCCTGGAGATGAAGCTGGGGTCCCCATTCCCCTCTCTGACCCATCCCAGAGGCCCGGTGGCCCCGCCCATGAACTACCTCAGGGCTCTCGGCCATGATGCAGAGACTCAGAAGCATGGGGGGGAGAGCTGGCATCAGAGCTAGGGGAGAGTCTCCTGACCATGAGGCTCCCAGGAGGCAAGATGGGTTTCTGGGGACTGAAACAATAGCACAGTGGGTAGGGCATTTGACTTGCATGTGGCCATCCTGGGTTCAATCCCGGCATCCCATATGGTCTCCTGAGGGCCACCAGAAGTAATTCCTGAGGAAAGAGCCAGGCATAACCCCTGAGTATCACTGGGTGTGACCCCAAAAAGAAAACAAAATGGGTTTTGGGAGTGGGCCCATCACCTCTGTAGGGCCTCAGAAGCAGCTGGATGGGACTCACTCACCATAATAGCCGCCATTTTCGTGGTCGGACCTAGTACATCAAACTAGTGGAACCAATCATGTTCTAGAATATGTTATAATCTACAATATGTAAGAAAGGGAATCGAGAAAGAGAGAGAAAGGAGATAAAGAAACTGCCATGGAGGCAGACTGAGAGAAGGGGGAGGGAGGTGGGGACATTGGTGATGGGAGATGGAGGTGTGGAGGGATGGGTGTTGGAACACTGTAGAACCAAAATTCAAACAAGAGCATCTTGTAATTGCATATCTAAGGGTGTTATAATAAAATATTTTTTTAATTTCCCCTGCCTTTCTAAAGTCAGAAGTTTTAACCTTGGTCTAGAGCTCATCACAGCTCTCTTCCAACACAACAAAATCTTTATGATTTTCCAAGTTACTTCATCTCAGTTTTCTTATCTGTAAAAATAAACTATTGCACCCTTGCCCAATGTTGCTTTTGTGGTTCAAGTTAGTTAAAACAGACAGTAGAGTTTAACATCATATTTCATGTTAATCGTGTGTATCAAATCTTGTAAAGGAGAAAGTTGTGTGTATAGTTACCCATGGTTATTGATAAAAAAAAAGGGCCATCTATTTGAAAGCTGCCCAGCTCCAGAGTCAGTTGGAAACTGCCTATACTTCATCTTGTATCTCCAGCTCTTCATCATTGATCTTACTGGTGAAAGATGTTCACACATGTAGAACTATCACACAGGTCTGCGAACACAGCTAAGTTTTAATAAGCTCCAAAGCCCACCCAATCCAGAGCTACTCACATATAAGTGAATGTTGCTAACAGTTATCCCTAGTGACTTACAAATAACACACATATACATTCACACATGCCACCATCAGTTCAAAGCTTGGCAGGGAAGATCAAAGAGAGAAGCAAAAGGTTCTGTGACTTTTTCATGTTCTCAGAGACTACAACAATCTGAGCAGATTCTCCCAAGGCACAATACTCCAACTCGTCTCTAGTTCAAGTTCTATCACTAGCATTTCTGCCATTTTACACTCAGGAATCCCATATAGCATTCCAGCTTCCAGAAGTGATATTTAATATACAAGATAAAATATATGGTATGGGTTATTTATATTTGTATTGCCATGCAACAGGAAGTCCTTTTGAATAGAGGCAATTGGCCCTCATTATAGAGAATACATATTGTGTAGCTTTATTATCTGGTTTTTCTTTTATTATTCTTTATGTGAAATCCGAATAACTTTAAGACTCTTCCTATTTTTGCTCTAATAAATAAAAAGTGCTTTAAGCCCCAGAGCTGTTCCTCTGGGCCAGAACACCTTCAGCTGTGATGATTGCAGTGATGAGAATCACAATATTGAGCATTTATTATGAGGCAGAGACTTTAATAGGATTTATATATATATATATATATATATATATATATATATATATATATATATATATATATATATATATATATATATATATTCTCTGAAAAACACAGTGAATACAGTACTATTGCTCTTTTCACTAAGCTTAAGAGGAAAAAGATGTTTGAAGAGGTTATGTAACTTGGAAGTGACTATCAGAACATAAACTCAGAATAATTGAAATCCAGAATCTTTTTGTTTATTTGTTTCATTTTGAGCTCATACCTTGTGATGTGCAAGGGTGCAGGGGGTTAATCGTAGCTCTGTGCTCAGGACTCACCCCCTGGTGGTGCTCAAGGGACCATACGGAATTCTAGGGATTGAACCCAGGTCAGTTGAGTACAAGACAAAAACCCTACCTGCTGTACTATAGCTCCAGCCTCAGAATACAGCATCTTAGCCATTAAATCTACTTTTTTTCCATTGGATGATCCCAAAATGACCACATTTTTTATTTACTTGTTTGTTTGTTTGTTTGTTTTATTATACACCTTGAGATAAACATTTACAAAGCTGTTTATGATTGGGTTTCAGTCATACAATGTTGCAACACCCATCACTCCACCAGTGTCCCCAGATCTCCCTCCCCTCTCCCCCAGCCTGCTTCCAAAGCAGGCACTTTTTCCTCTCTTCTCTCTCTCTCTCTGTCTCTCTCTGTCTCTCTCTGTCTCTCTCTCTCTGTTTCTCTCTCTCTCTCTGGCTCTCTCGCCTCCCTTCTCTTACACATTGTGGTTTGTTATATATATATATATATATATATATATATATATATATATATATATATATATATATATATATATATATATATATATATATATATTTAGGGGGGTTATCATGTATATCCCTTTGTTTACATTCAATGCTCAGTTCTAGTCTGGTGTTACCATTTCCACCAATTAGTAAAATAGTGGTACATATTTATATCCGACAAATGAACGCAGTCATTCTATATTTGCCTTTTTGGAAAAGAATATGAACATTCCTTCAAAAACTAGACATTGAGCTCCTATTTGACCCAGCAATGCCACTCCTGACAGTATACCCTGGAGACCTAAAAACACACAACAGAAACATCATCTGCACTTCTATATTCATCTCAGCACTATTCACAATAGCCAGAATCTCAAAACAACCTGAATGCCTGAGAACAGAAGTCTGAATAAAGAAACTACAGTACATCTTCACAATGAAATACTATGCAGCTGTCAGGAAAAATGAAGTCATGAAATTTGCCTACAAATGGATGGACATGTAGATATC
>JAJIBD010008149.1:75000-78263 GCA_021461705.1 Cryptotis parvus
GCAGAGGCGAAAGGTGCTTTCCTTGCATGCAACTGACCTTGGTTCAATCCCTGACATGGCACATGGTCCCTTGAGCACTGCCATGAGTGAATCCAAAGCCGAGAAACAGGAGTATCCCTTGAACCCTGCAAAATAGAGTCCAAACCCCATCCCACTTCTCAAAAAATAGTTATCTTGGGCCAGAGAGATAATACAGGGCCGAAGGTACATTCCTTGCTTGCAGTCCACTTTCATCTTTGTCGTTCAGCATGGGTACTGCATAGTCTCCTGAGCACCAAAGGGCGACTATGAGCACAGAGCCAGGAGAGCCCCAAGAACCACAGAGTGTGGCCCAACACACTGTCTCCACCATCACTCCCCTAGAATAATAGTTATCTTGCTAGAACACTAAAGATTCTCGCCAGCTCATTCGAATACCAGTGCCCAGGTCAGAGGATGGTTCAAAGGACTGAGTATATACTTGGCCTTAGAGAAGCCCAGATTCATTCTCAGCACCACGTGATCTCCTGAATACCAGCAGGAGCAACCCCAAACACAGAGCTGGGAATAGCTCCCAGAACAACTGGGTATAGCCTCAAAACAAAAAATCTAACCCAAATTCATCACTCAAGTTTCCACAAGAGCTCTCAGCTCTAGACTGACTAAACTTTGGATCTTAGTCTGTCACACACACTCTCTCTCTCTCTCTCTCTCTCTCTCTCTCTCTCTCTCTCCTCTCAATACCCTGATTTCACCTCTGGGCCTTTTCTAAGATACTTCTTTTGATGCTCTTTTCAAAAATCCAGCTTCTTATTTTCTTTTAAACAAAAACAAAGAAGAAAAATAACAAAATCTCTAATTACCTTGTTCCTTGAGAGAGATTTTACATACTCAAGTCCTTCAGATTTTACACCAAGTGCATTTGGAGGGTTTGGATTGCTTGAGGGCCTCACCTGATAGTGCTCAGCGTTCACACCCAGTGGGACTCAGATGGATCAGGTGAAGCTCCAGGGCCCTGCATACGGACACTTTGAGCAGCCTTCCAGGCCCACAAAGTGCATTTTGTTCTTAGAATTAAACAGCGTCAGTAAGGAGCAACACAAAGGCAGCTTTGCTGCAGCTGGCACTGGACAGACGCAACTCAATTCATTCAGCGTCGACTGCTTTCTAGCGCATGACCCGGCACTAAAGCTCTGCTCTGGACATTTCTCTGAGCCTCAATTTCCCTATGTGGAAATTTTAAAAGTGGAAATTAGAACAGTACCTAGTTCAATTGATTATTAAAAGGACAGAACAAGATGCTGAATATAACGGCTTTTGGAAATGCTTTGCTGCAAGGAGAGCACTCATTGCATCTTCGATCTTATTATTCAGAAACACGAAGTCATTGATGTGTGAAGGGACCACAGGCTCTCAGTAAGAGACAATGTTCTCAGTGCAAACAGAATTCAAACTTGGGTCTGGGAGTGAAGGGGAGGGAAGGGGTGAGTGCAAAATTTATTAATCCAACAAATGAAAAGTTGTTTTTCATTTGACTCTTTTATGATTTGAGGTTGAGTGTTTTGTTGCTAGGTGTTGTATTTTGTTGTGGTGGTGGTTTGGTTTGGGGGCCCCAGACAGTGGTGCTCAGGGGTCACTCCCCTGCGTGCTGGGAACTGGGAGTGTCAGTAATGGAACTTGGGCTTTCTACATACAGAGGATGTGCTTGGAGAGAGAGGATGTACTCTCTCTCTCACAGGCACCAAATAAAAACCTGGAGGCAAAACAGGCTCCAGTCAGAGTTCAAACAAGCCCATCCGAACTCAGGGGGTTGTGTTTGTTTTTGTGGTTTTCTGTTGTTACTGATCTGGTTCTACTCTGCTTTCCTCACTGGAATCTTTCGGCTCCAGTGGTGCCCGAGACAGTCTGAGCATTACTACTTCCAGTGTTGCGGAGATCACACAGGGTTTAAGGTGTTTGCCTTGCGCGCTGACTACCATGGTTTGAATTGCCGGCTCCAGAGCACCACCAGGGGTCTCTCCTGAGCCCAGGGCCAAAAAATCGCCCTCAGCACCAGTGGTGCAGCCAACGCCCACCCATCATTGTGATCCCTACCACCACCAAATAAAAATAAAGAGTTGAGGCAGCCCTAGACTCCTGTTCATCATCTTCCTTCTGCTTCTGAGGGTTAAGGGTCCTGCCACCTCCTCATTCTCAGGCATGAAATTACTTTTCTTTT
The DNA here is from genome assembly GCA_021461705.1 of Cryptotis parvus. Taxonomy (NCBI): domain Eukaryota; kingdom Metazoa; phylum Chordata; class Mammalia; order Eulipotyphla; family Soricidae; genus Cryptotis; species Cryptotis parvus. Next base: position 77,198 of record JAJIBD010008149.1, read on the forward strand.
ATTGTGTTGATGGGGGAGAGATCTAGGACAAAAATTCAGTCATGCCTTTGATCAGTTTTTACTTGATAATTACACCACAGCTTTTACTCTCCTGACAGTTGCCATTCTTACGATGGTCTGTCAGGCACCAAGAGAGTCTCTGCTACTGGGTTAAGTCTCTGCAACTTCCCCAAATCAGGAAAACTGCCTTTTGTCTTTGCTAATTTGGTTTTTTTTGGGGGTGGGGGTGCACACCTGGTGGTGCAGAAAGGTGAGGAGTCTGGTTCCAGGTGTCTGGCATGCAGAGAATGTGCTCAGTCCGTTGAGCTACTCTTCAGCCCCTGGATCGCGTTCTCTCTCTTTCCTCTCTCTCTCTCTGTGTCTGTGTCTGTCTGTGTCTGTCTGTTTCTCTCTGTCTCTCTCTCTCTCTCTGTCTGTTTCTCTGTGTCTCTCTCTGTCCCTCTGTCTCTCTTTTTCTGTCTCTCTCTGTCTCTTTCTCTCTGACTCTGTCTCTCTGTCTTTTTCTGTCTCTCTCTGTCTCTTTCTCTCTGACTCTGTCTCTTTCTCTCTCTACTTTTTCCTTTCTCTTCCTGTCTCTCTCACTTGTTCACTTGCTTGCTCTTATTTATTTATTTTTAGAGTTTGTGCCATATCCAGCAAAAGCGCAGGGGTTATTCCTGGCTTTGTACTCAGAGCCCACCTCTGGCAGTGCTAGAGAGTCCACATGGAATGTTGGGGATTGAACCCAGATCAACTACAGCGAGCACCCTACCATAGTGGGTAGGGTATTATCTCTCCATCCCGCTAGTCTTCTTTCTTGCTCTAGCTCTCTCCCTCGTTCACTTTCTGTTGCTCTCTCACTTTCACTGTCTCTCACTCTATCTCCCTTCTTTCTCTCTCTCCCTACACACAAGTTCCCACTCAGAACACCTGGCACCATTTTCCCTTTCTATCTACCAACCACTTTCTTCTTCCGTTCCTTGGAAGATGAGCCCCTTTTGTCTAGAGTGTAGCTCTCTCTCGATGTGGTGATAGAGCAGACCATCTGGAAGTTTTGTGACAAAACAAAAGTTATCCATATTGGGAC
>JAJIBD010008150.1:0-2500 GCA_021461705.1 Cryptotis parvus
GTCTGTACAGACAGATAAGTGGGCTCAGAATGAGGCGGCTGACAAGGAAGAGACCAGGAGCTTCAGAACCCTCCTGTCCCCTTGGGTGCACTCGGGAAGGCCATTCTGGAAAGGGGCCTTGGGTGTGGAAGATGGACAAAGTTTTCTGTGCAGAAGAACAGGTGAAGGGCTCACTCCAGAGGGACTCAGCTCTGGCAGGGCAGTGGGGCGCCCTGAGCAGATGATGAGATACTGATGGAACATGTTATCGCCCACTCCCATCTCAAGGAAGTCTGACATATCGGTCTGGAGTTGGGACAATCCCTGGACATTGTAACTTTGAAAAGCTCCCAAAGAGTTTCTAATGTGCAGGCAAGATTGAGAGCTCATGACTCTTCCTGGAAAGTAATTTGGAATCACACACACACACACACACACACACACACACACACACACACGTTTGAATATGAGCAATGCTAAGTCCAGGCTTTCCTTGCCTTTCCGGTTTCCTCATGAAGATTTCAGCTGGTATCCTGGTACTCACACACACATGTGCATACATGCACACATGTGCACGCAACACAAGCATGTACATGCACACATGCACATATCTGTACACACAAGCTCGCAATGTACACATGTGCATACATGCACACATATGCACACACATGCATGCATGCACACGCGTAACACCAGCATGCGTGCACACACATGCACACACATGCACACACATGTCCACATCCTATCTTTCTAGGGTGCACTCTTGCACATGTGAATTCCCAGGAAGAGAGAGAAACCCAACTTTAAGAGATCTGCATTTTATTGACTGTGCTTGGAGATGAGTCAAGGGGGGCAAGTGCACAGTTTGTGTGCAGGAGGTCTGGGTTCAGTTCCCGGTGCTGGCGTGTTCCCCCAAGCCCACTAGGAGTGACCCCCAAGCAGAGGGCTGGAACCTGCTCCTGAGAACCAACAGGTGCCTTACCTCCCCCACACACACACACACTGTCACAGCCAAATTAAAAGCCAAGCAGATTTCACTGCAGTCTCTGGACGTAACATAAACAGCCGTGCTAGGAGACCCTCACCGGAATAGAAACGACGAAGGTCTGGTACAGGGTCCCACAAAGACTGTTCTCAGCCAGCAAAGAGTCGTATAGGGCGCATTTCAGTGCATGCTCTCTGCTTCATAATTAGCTCTGGGGCAAGCTCTCCAATTCTGGGGTTCCAAGAATCCTTGGATCCTTTTCTGTTGCTCCCAGTTGCTCTCAGTGGTGCTTGAGGGAGCCCACAGAGTTGGGGGATCGACCCAAGGCCTCAGAGCCTACAGCCTACAGAGTCTGTGGTAAGGCCTAGGGGCTCTTACCCTGTCCTGCGGCCTTCTCTGGACTCTCAGCCAGAGGCCCTGGTGGACCATGGCTCCCACAGTTATGCCCTCCTGTCCTGAGGTCACCAGGTCATCCTGGGACCTTCCTCTATCCCTATCTACTTCACCAGGTCCTCCTTTCTTTTTTCTCTCTTTTTTGGTTCACAGTGTCTCACTAACCTTTGAAAGCAAATCGCCAGATCCTGCTCTGCGCCCTAGGAACAGTATGAAGATCCAGATTCTATGGCTGTTCTAACGCCAAATAGCTAAGGAGGAAGGAACATGCACATCAGTGTTCTAAAACCACTAGTATCCGACTTGACCTCCACCCCGCACCAAAGACCCCGCCGTTACCCACCTCCCCCCTTTGCACGAGTCAGTGAGGAGCTGGAGTAGATACGGCGCTGGGAAACAGCCCTGTGCAATGACTACACTGGGATCTGGAGGTCCAGGCAGAGCCCCTTTCCCTCCCCCAACCCCAGGCAGAGCCCAGGGCTCAGCGAACCCTGCTAGAATGGGCCAGTTCTGGCTCAGTCATGGGTGGGTTGCTCTGGCGCTGAGTGGAGCTATCCTTGTCCCTTTCCCAGGCTGCTTCTGGAGCTCCCCAAGTGTCCCTCTGGCCTGCTCAGGACCTGACTCCCATGACCTACTTGTTCCCTTCAAGAGCTGAGCTGGGTGGCTTGTCTGCCCCCCTCACTGATCCCTTTGGTCATAATCACTCCCTGTTTCCAGACTGCAGGAGAACAAAGAGGTAGAGGGACCCTGCCAGGTGGGGCTAAGGGTGGTGGACACGCGCACACCCTCTCTCCTCCTCCTTCTCGCCTCATGCACAAATACCCAGGTAGGCTCTTGGGTGGCTTCCCAGGTCAGGAAAATTTTATTGCATAGATTCTGATGGGGGTGGGGGTACCTGCTGCTCACCCCAGTTTTCGCCTTCTCACATGTCCCCTTCTGGTCCCCCCAGACCCAGACAGGTATGTCTGCCTTCCTGAAGTCAGGTACCCCCCAAGGAACTTAGATTTATAAACGACCGACTTTGTGTTCCAGATATTGGGGCCCACGTCTGATCTCCGGATGGCATCTGAATTCCTAGAGGGCAAAAGATTGGGTCTAATTCACCTCCAACTCCTAGAAAAAATCTCTCTGAATGTATATATT
>JAJIBD010008150.1:7500-123326 GCA_021461705.1 Cryptotis parvus
ATACTGGTATATCACAATTTCTCCTACGGAAGGATTATTTTCTGAGCCAGAGGATTATCTAATAGAATAAAGAATCTCTGGAGTTGTTAACCAAAGAGCATGGTGAGAGAAATGACATATATTATAATCCTGCTCTTCTGGGTCCACATACCACTCCACTCTCCCACACTCTGCCCCTGGCATGGAAGATCCTTTGAGCCTTGTTCAGACACCATGTCCCTTGGGCCGCTTAGGACAGCTCCTGTTCCCCTCATGGTGCCGTGAGCTGGCTTCTCCATTCATCTTCCTGCTGTGACAGTCTCCAGAAGACACTAGAATGCCCTAACATTCTAGTCCACAGGGGATTGTACAAAGCCTCAAAGAGATTCAGGTGAAGACAAAGAGCGTGGTTGTCCTTAGCAGGAAGTGGGAAGGCAGGGGCAGGCCCAGGAACAGAGAGTTGGGGAGAAGCCCACGAGAGCGAGCCCCGGAAAAGCTGTTCAGATGACTGGAGTGAGTGCATCTCCATCAGAGAGAGCAGGAGTGTTTATCCCCACAGAACTGGGGCCTGAGCCCACCTGGGCCTTGCCTTCTCCCCCTTTCTCCCTGGCTAGGCCTATTCTCAGGACGGTTCTTTCTGCCCCTGCCTGGCTTCTCTGCTCTCCCGAACATGGCCTGTATTTCTTCCCCCTCCTCAGCCTCCTCAGTGTAGGAACTGGTGGTTGCAGGTCCTTCTGGGCAGGAGGGGCCAGGCCTCCAGTTCTTAGCCCTACCACTTGCTAGCTGGGACCCGGTGGCCTGGGACCCATTGCTGTCTTTACGCCTTTGACTCTCCGACTGAAATGTATGTGGTTGGAGCCCACAACCAACCTCTTCACCCGACCTCATTCACAACAGGCTGAGGCGAGAATCTGCTTCATGACTAAGGTCAGCCTCGGAAGCCTGCACCCCGCCACCCAGGCCTCACCTCATCTGGAGGGAAGAGGGGTCCATGCCACCTGCTTTTTCTCACTTCAGCCTGGCCTCTGCCACCTGACTGTGTCCCAGCCTCCGGGAGCGTCCAGGCCTGTGTCCTTCCTCCCTCTTGCTGGGTCAGGGGCTGGTTTCCTCCATGCCCGAGCACTTTCCAAGGAGCCAAGTCTGGTCTGGGGGCCTAGAGGCAGGACCTGGACCACGCCTCCCTAGCTGGGCAAGCTCAGCTCACTGTGGATGAGACTTAAGTACTTTGGAAGTTCTTTTCAGGGGCAGTGGTGGGGGGTGGGAGGGGGGGCACTTTCAGCAATGCTCAGGGCTTGTCCCTGGCTCTGCACTCGAATTACTCCTGACAGAGCTGGGACACCATAGGGATGCTGGGGAATCAAACTTAGGTCAGCCTCAAGCAAGGCAAATGCCCTCCCTGCTGTACTATCACTCTGGCCCTGACCTTTAATTCAAAGATCCGATTTCCTCCCGACTCTGGGCGAGAGGCGCCCACCTAAGCAGTGCAAGGCTTCAGGGTTCGCCATTACTCTCGGAGAAACACAGCTGACTGCGGCATCTGCTCCTCAGGGCACCGTCAGCTGTTGCCTTCTGCTCCTCCCATGCTTTATGCTCTGGGTTTCTCTGCCCCCTCCCCAGAGTCTGGTGTGAGTGCCCACCCTGCACTGAAGCTCAGCCCCAGGCTGGTCCTGATTACATCGGCTGTAGCCCTCCCTAAAGCCCACCCCAGTCTCTGGGGTTCCCTCAACCACTCTGGCACTTCTTTCTCAGCATCCTAGGTTGGGGCCATGGTTTTCTTTGCCATGGCCTGCCCTTTGCCAGCAACTGACCTCTAAATTCCCATCTACATTCCAGAAAGTGCTTGCTGCCCGCTTCAGAGCAAATCAAATCCTTCCAGCAACTTCCCAGGCCTGCACGCTCTGCCGGTCACCTTCTCCCTGACCTCGCCCCAGCCACAGCTGTCTTTTTTGTTTTATGTTTTGTCTTTTTTTTTTTTACCATTCTGGGTCTGAACCCAGGGCCTCTGAATTCAGGAGTAACCACCAGGAGCCTTGCATGTGCTCTAAGCAGAACCTCCTCCTCAGCCGCTCTTTAGAGAAGATTGCTTTTTGAATCATTATTTTAAAAATATGGTTGTAGGGGTCGCTCCTGGATGTGCTTCCCAGAGCACGGAGTGCCAGCAGTCAAAACCAGGCCTCACACATGCAAGGCCCTCCCACTTGAACCATATATGGCTTTGTGATTCTTTGTTTTTATGTGGGGCCACACTGAGTGATGCTCAGGGGTAACTCTTGCCTCTGCACTCAAGAATTACTCCTGGCAGGCTTGGGGGAGACCATAAGAAGTGCCAACACTGGGTTGGCTGTGTGCAGGACAAATGTCCTAGCTGCAGTACATTGCTCAGCTCTGTCCCTGCCTCCCAGCAGTTTTTTTAAATTTAATTTTATATTTAAAATTTTTATTATAACACTTTGAGATAAACAGTTACAAAAGTGTTCATATTTGGGTTTCAATCATATAGTGTTCCAGCACCCATCCCTCCCCTAGTGCCCATGTCCTACCACCAATGTCCCCTGATTCCCTCCTCCCACAGCCTGCGTGTATGGCAGGCAATTTTCACTTCTCTCTCTCCCTCCCCCTCTCTCTCTATCTCTCTCTTTCTCTCTCTCTTCCTTCTCTTACACACTGTGGCTTGCAATACATACATTTAAAGGTTATCATGTATATCCTTTTGTCTACTTTCAATGTTCACTTCTAGGCTGGTTTTATCATTTACAATAATTATTAGTACATTGGCAGAGCCTGGCAAGCTACCCGTGCCATATTTGATATGCTAAATACCAGTAACAATTATAGACCTCATTCCCATGACCTGATGGAATGGGTTGAGGCTCTTTATGTTCCTGGAGCGAGCAGATGCCCTTGAGCTCTACTAGCATGTGACAGGACATATGGAGATGTTATTGGTGCCCGCTCGAGCAAATCGATGATGAACGGGAAGACAGTGATACAGTGATTAGTACATTGTTCCTTTTCTCCATATTACCTAACCTCTGACTCCCACACATTTGCAGTAGGTTCTACCCACTTGCCAGCAGTTCTTTAACACAGACTCAGTGGCCTGCAGGCCTCCGTATTGCCTGTTCCCCAGCCGGGATGTTCCTATGCCCGGATGTCCCATTTCTCTCCTTACCTTCAGTTCTTTGATTCAACTCTGCTTTCTTCCCTGATTACTTGATTGTAGGTGGCTACTCCATCTCCACTCTACTTTTCCAGGTTTTCCTCCCCCTCTTTCTCTTTCCCTTTCTCTCTCTGTCTCGTTCTCTTGTTCTTTCCAGCTTTATTTTTCTCCATAGCTTCTGGATGTACTTCCCAGAGCACAGAGAGCCAGCAGTCAAAATGGACATGCCAGCAGTCTCTAATGGACATGCTGTCTTTTGAACTTATCTATGAATAATCTCCTCCCTCTGAAAGGGAAACTCTACAGGAACAAGAAGTTCTTTTTCTTCTTCCCTCTATCTCCTAGTTTAGAACAGAGCCCACTATGTAGCACACACTCACTGATCACGGAATATTTGCTGCACAGTGAGTGGCTGCTTCAGAGGACGTCTTGGACGCACCCACACTTCGTGCTTTGGGTTTTTTGAGTGCTGGAAAGTAGATCTGGGAGGGTTGTCTGCATAATCTCGTGGATTTAAATCTGTGATTCTAGATTACTTTCCCAAGAGGTTATAGCAATCCCATTTCCTGGTCTGTGATGGACATTATCAAATTTGAATTCTTGCCAAGTGCTGGGGAAGGGGGAGGGCATCTCATTGTTTTAAATTTTACTTTCCTGCATAATTAGAGACAATGATGTTGTTTGTTTATTGACCACTTGAATTCTGACTTTTTTTCTTTTTGGGTCACACCCGTGACAATCAGGGGTTATTTCTGGCTCTTCACTCAGGAATTATTCCTGGTGATGCTTGGGGGACCATATGTGATGCTGGGGATCAAACCCAGGTTGGCTGCATGCAAGGCAAATGCCCTACCCACTGTGCTATCGCTCCGACCCCTTGAATTCTGATTTTTAAGTTTGTTGAATTATCTTGTATTGCTTATTTGAGTCTTTGTCTCTCTTAAATTTAATAATACCACTGTGAGACATACAATTAAGGTTTTAGTCATACACAGTTCTCACACCCATCCCCTCCACCAGTGCACCCTTCCCAACACCAATGTCCCCCAGAGAGCAACTACTGGCCTGAGTCCACCCTCCCAATAGAGCCTCAGAAGAACCCAGAGAAACCCCCACACTGTGCTGGCAGCGTTTTCATCATCCGAACTCCACAGCTCATCAGAGCTCCACCCAAGAGAGTAAGCCAATCTCAAGCCCGGCTTGTCAGAGGCCCACCCTACAGAGGAAAGTATTTCAAGCCCAGGTATGCTTGAACCACAGATGCGGATACACCAGGCAGAGCTGCTACCAGCTCTCCTTGTTGCGCAGCCACATGATTCATCTGTAAATTACCAAGAATATTCTACCCACCCCTCTCAGAGAGCCCAGCAAGCTACTGAGAGTATACTGCCTGCATGGCAGAGCCTGGCAAGCTGTCAGATGTGTATTCGATATGCCAAAACCAGTAAAAAACAATGTTTATTCCCCTGACCCTGAAAGAGCCCTAAATATGGCAGCACTAAGAAGGATGAGCAAGGAGAGGCTGATAAAATCTCAGGGCCAAACTAGGCTGCCCAAACAAAAGGACTAAAATGACTGTCTGTACTTTCAATGCACGTACGCTGGCATCCGAAGCATATATTGAGGACCTGATGGTGCAAGCACAAAAGATCAAGTATGACATCATTGGTCTGACCGAGACGAGAAGGCATCAATCACATCACGCCGTTTTTGACACCTGAGAAGAACTGTTCCTCGGAACATGCGACGAAAGAGGCATCGGTGGTGTCGGTGTCCTTGCCAACACAAACCTGGCCATGAGCATTGATTCATTTGAGTGCCTAACAAACCGAATAGGATGATTACACTTGAATAGATGTGGCCCACTGCCGGCAGTTTCTATCTTCATTGTCTATGCACCAACATCCACATACAAGGAAGAAGAAATTGAGAAATTCTACATGGAACTGGAGGAGTTCTATAAAGAAGACCACACCTTCTACAAGATCATAGCCGGTGATTTTAATGCCAAGATAGGACCGAGAAGATTGGCCAAAGAACTCCACATCGGGACCCATGGCCTAGAATGGAACGAACAGGGTGAGAGACTATCTGAGTTCATCATGTCCACCAAGACCATTCATGGGAACTCACAGTTCCAGAAGGCTGAATCTAAACGTTGGACATGGGAATCTCCTGGTGGACAGTTCCACAATGAAATTGACCACATCATATTCAATTGACAGTTTTGCCTGACCGATGTCGCTGTTGTCCCAAAATTCCAAACAGGATCGGACCACCGTCTCCTTCATGCAAAATTCTACTTCACGGAATGGGGAGAAAAGGCTGCAAAGTTTAAGAGGAGAACCCCCAGAATGACCACCAACTGGGAACTCTTTGGCACCATTGCGGCAACATGGGAAGATGCCATCATTGGTGACATCGATGAAGAATACAACCAACTGGTTCAGCACCTCCATGATTGTGCGAAGAATGCCGAGAGAGAAAGCCACAAAAGGACACCTGTCTTCAAAAACTCCCGAGCTCATTCACCAACGTGGCAAGGCACGAGCCTCAGGCAACCATATGCTAACATCCAAGCTCACAAAGCAGTGCAGAGAAGCGATAAAGGAAGACCTCAAAGAGAGAAGAGCAGCAATACTGGCCAATGCAGCAGAAGCCGGGAAAAGCATTCACAGCGCCCACCTGTCCTTCGCCAACTAATAAGACCAAGATGACTGCCCTCCGACATCCTGATGGATCTATCACATCTTCCAGAAAGGCAATGGAGAAGATTATCCATGACTTCTACTCGGATCTCTTTGATAGCCACGTCCACCTGCCCACATACCAAATTCCGCAGGATGGATATGTCAGTTCCCAACGTTCTCCCTTCTGAAATCCGACATGCCATTTTGTTGGTAAAGAAGCAAACAGCACCTGGCCCAGACAAAGTCAGACCCAAACACCTGAAGAATCTGCCATCAGTACTCATCGATACACTGGCTCGGCTCTTCACACACTACCTGTCTGAATGCAAGGTGCCCTCCCAATGGAAAACCAGCAGGACAGTTCTACTGTTCAAGAAGGGAGACATCCATGACATTGGCAACTATCCTCCCATCTGCCTGTTGTCCATCATCTACAAGCTGTTCACTCGAGTCATCCTGAACAGGATTGGCAGAACATTAGATGAAGGACAACCATGCGAGCAAGCTGGCTTCCGAAAAGGATTCAGCACAATCGACCATATCCACACGGTAACCAAGCTCATTGAGGTTTGTAGGGAGTTCAAGATGCCGCTCTGTCTAACGTTCATTGATTTAAAGAAAGCCTTTGATTCTGTTGAGACTGAAGCGGTCATCGAAGCCCTAGCCAAACAGGGCGTTCAAACCCAATACATCAAGATCCTTCATGAGCTGTATTATGGATTCACCACCAGGATCTCACCATTCTACAAGGAAGTGATCATTGATGTCAAAAAAGGGGGTTGGGCAGGGTGATACCATTTCACCAAAACTCTTCAGCGCCACCCTCGAGAACGTCATGCAACAATTAGAATGGGAAGGAATGGGAGTGAAGATAGACTGTTGGCAACTACACCACCTCTGCTTCGCTGATGACATCGTTCTAATAGCACCAAACATTAGCCAAGCGGCACAAATGCTGGCTGACTTCAACCGAGAATGTGGAAAGATAGGTCTACAGCTGAATCTCAACAAAACAATGTTCATGAAAAACGAACTAGTTCCAGATGCCCCATTCACTCTCAATGGAACAAACATCTCTGAATGCAGCAGTTATGTGTACCTAGGTCAAGAACTCAACATGATGAACGACCTAAAACCTGAGCTGCACAGGAGGAAGAGAGTGGCATGGAGCACCTTCAAGAGCATTGAAGAAATAGCTAAAAGGACAAAGAACCTCCTGCTCCGGGCACAACTCTTCAACTCCACCATTCTCCCTGCATTAACATAAGCCTCAGAGACCTGGGCCCTATGAAAGCAGGATGAGAATGCTATTCGGGTCTCCCAAAGAGGAATCGAAAGAGCTATGCTTGGAATATCACTCCTCACTCAAGAGAGAAAAGGAATCCAGAGTTCCAACCTCCGTCGATGATCGAAAGAGTCAGGGACGCTGTCTCGTTTGCCAAGGCATCGAAAATCAGATGGGCTGGACATGTAATGCAATTTGGAGATGACCGCTGGACTAGAGCCGTTACCGACTCGATCCCATGGGAGTCAAAAGATCACATGGCCACCCACATACAAGATGCTCAGAATTCTTTTTCAAGACCCTGAATGAATGGTTTGAGGCTCTTTGTATTCCTGGAACAAGCAGATGCCATTGGGCTACACTGGCACGTGATAGGGACAAATGGAAACATTACTGGCACCCGCTCGAGCAAATCGATGAATAACGGGATGTCAAGTGATCAAGTGATCAAGGGATGGGGTGGTGGAGTGCATGGTAGGGGAGTCAATAGTAAATTTTTAGAGGAAATATTTACTTTTTATTTATTTTTATGTTCCTGGTGATACTTCTTGCATGTTTGGGAGACCATGTGGTGTCTGGGATTGAACCCAAAGTCCTGAATGCAAAGTGTGTCCTCCATCCAGTTGTGTTATTTCTTGGGTGGTGGAGGCACATCCAATGATGCTCAGGGATTACTTTATCTATACTCAAGAACTACGACTGGAGGTACTTGGGATGCTGGGGGCCAAACCTGGGTCAACGTTACTTGTTGTACTGTCTCGCCATCCCATTTCATTTCTTAAAAAAAATGTCCAGATGATTCTGATAGTCCTAGAGCTATCTCTCTAGAAGAAACATCCTTTAGTTTGTTCCTGACAATTTCTTAAGCTTCCTCCTACAGACTTTAGAACTTAGAATCTTTGAAAGAGGTGTTTTATTTTGGTTGATATTTTTCTGTATTTTCTACAAAGAACTTAAAATATATTTAAAACAATCATAGGAAAATCACTATCACTATCACTATCTTCCCGCTCATCATCTATTTGCTAGAGCGGGCACCAGTAATATCTCCATATGTCCTGTCTCATGCTAGTAGAACCCAAAGGCATCCACTTGCTCCAGGAACGTAAAGAGCCTCAAACCATTATATTAGGTCATGGGAATGATATTAGGTCATAGGAAAATACTTGTGCTGAAATGCCAAGGGAGAAAACATTTACAGTTAGGATATGCTTTTGATGACAGTAACACCAAAAAACCCCCTCTGAATCTAGCAAGTCCGGCTGTGAATGAACCAAAATAGAAGCAGGAATTCTGGTAATTTTTTTCTCCTGTATGAGGTAGGCAAGTCAGGGAAGCAGAGATGAGGGTGAACTCTAAGTGAGAAAGAATGAGCTATTGAAATGATGACCTTTGACCTCCAATGCTCTTATATGTTCAAGCAGGCATCACCAATCAATCACTTCAGTAGTTCATCCTAAACTTTGCCTTAGAGTTTTTCTCAACCCAGCAGTCCCTGCAGTTCCTAATCACACATTAGAGCTGGCAGTCAAGATTAAGCCCATTTACCCACTCCTAGGCAGGAGGCAGTACGTCAGCACCAGCCCTAGCTGAGACCTTTCTTCCCAGTGGGTTCTTGGTTTCTCTGGAACTGCAGGCCCATTGCTTGTACCTGTCCAGCTGTGTCTGTCTGGGGCACTGGGAATGCTTTAATTCATGTAGTTTCTCTTTTCTGACTCTCAACATCACCTATGGAGTTTATTTTCCTCCTGAGCCCAGGTAACCTTGGAATATGGTCCTAACTTTGGATGCTTGTATTAGGACCTTACCAGACCTTAGCACGATCATGATCGACCATGATCTTTCACCAAACTTGGGCTACTCCCTGAGTCTACAGCCACTGACTTCGGTCCTCATGATTCAAGGCACCTGCGTACCACTCCCCACCGCCCCAAATCCCATGATTTTTGCTGTGATTTTGTGTCTGTATGCCAGGTCCACTGGCACATTCTGACTGCCCACCTGGCCCCTAGCCATATTGTTACTGCTCCATCTATACTCAGCTGCTCTGGGGCTGACAGACTCATCAGCATGGCTCCCCGAATTCCTCATCAACCCTCCCGGCTCTAGGCCAACTTTGGGAGCTTTTTCCAACTTTATAGCTTTTTCCATCTGGGGAAAAACAGCGGTATAGAAAAATGACCTAGAAATGTATGTCCACAGGGGGTGGTAATTGAGTCACCTGCAGACAGCCAGGGACTGTGCTGGTGAGCTGCCTCTCTCCAGCCACCTTTCTGCCTCCACACCCGCTGAGCCACGCACGGATAAATGGCCTCAAACAGATCATGCTGTTTTTCAACCTGTGATTTTTTTTTCACTCATCCTGTCAAGGATGCCAGTGATGAGAAACATGTTTTCCTTTGCCTGTAAATTATATTCCACAGGCATACCCTCCCCAGCATATCTGCAATTTTGCTTCTTCTGAGAGAGAAGTCTTACTCATTTCCCATAACAATAAAACACCATTGTCAACTGACAGTTCAGCCATGACAATAAAGGCAAGGTAGCCCGAGTCCCTCCCCCACTCCGCATAGTCATGTGACTAAGTTCCAGCCAATGGAGTGCAAGCAAAAGTATAGCTATAACTTCCTGGATATGTCCTGCGGTGGTTTTTATGTATGATTCTGTGACATTCCTTAAGCCCAATCAATATCCCTCCCCTTAAGTATATGATGTATTTAATGCCTTATCTCTGAAGAATAAAGGGTAGCAAAAGTTACTGTGCGTGGGGTCCAAGGTTAGCACAGAGCAGCGATTGGCTTTTGCCCTGCTCTCATCCTCAGATCACACACTCTGAGGGAGGCCATTTGCCACTCCATGAGGACAATCAAGAAGCCTTGTGGAGAGGCTTGTGTGGCAAGGCACCGAGGCTTCCTGCCAACCGTGAGTAAGTGTGCCATTTGGGAAACAGCTCCTTTGACTGCAGATGACTGTGGCTTTGGCTGACATCTTGGCTGTGGCCTCCAAGTTCCTAACTAGAGAAGCTGAAATAATAAACGTTGAGTGTTTAAAGCGTAGTTTTGGGGTTAGTGATTGCGTCGTGATGCTCGCCATTACAAGTCAGTGATAGCTGCCCTCACAAGAATGGTCTTTCTTTTTCCTTACATCCTTTCTCAGAAAGGGAGCTGCACCATCTTGGATCTGGCAGAGGTGACCAGCTGGGGCTGGAGGAGCTACAATCCTGGGACCAGAATGGCTTCAGAGAGCTGAGTCAGCATAACCTCTCACTCTTCTCTTTTTTTTATTTTTTATTCATTTATTCATTTCTCTGATTTTGTTCTTGATAGTTTTTCTCATCTATATCTTTTTTTTTAAAAAAACATTTTATTATACCACCGTGAGATATACAATTACAACGTTGTTCACGTTTGGAGGTTTCGGTCACACAGTGTTCCAGCACCCGCCCTCTACCAGTGCCCATCACCCACCACCCATGTCCCCAATTCCCTGCCCTCCCACGTCCTGCCTAAATGGCAGGTTCTTTATCTCCCTCTCTCTTTCCCTTTCTCTCTCTTCCTTCTCCTACACATTGTCTCACTCTTCTCTCTGAGAGAAACACCAGCATGGATAATACCCAAACTTCCCAGCCAAAGGGGCTCCTTGGTGAATGTACATGGGCCACAGGTGGTGACTTATAAGGTACCTCCACCCCAAGCCAGCAGCCTAAGCAACTCTTTCTTTACTCCCCAAGCTGTACAGTGAGTGGTTACTGTTTTCTGTGTGCCAGGAGGGTCCTGAAGTTTGGGAAGCTTGGGGTCTTGGTCACTCAGACTAGTTTCATTCTGACGTGAGGTGTGGCTTAGTGCCCTGCTGAGTCACACCCTGAAAAAGATTGGAGGATCTTGGCAGGCAAGGTGCAAATCAGACTTCCCTGGCCAAGAGACCACACAGAGGGCACCAAACAATAGAGTGAAGCTTCTGCAACCACCTCCTCCCCCCCCCCAGCTTCCGAGAACTGCTTTCTGTAGGCCTTTGTGGCAACAGAGCTGATAGACACGATCTATCATCTCACAGGTTGATTAATAATGTCACTTCTCCTGCAGATGGCCTTGGGACGCATAGCACCAGGCCTCATTTGCCCAGAATTCTACTCAGATAAATGGAACTGGACCTTTGCTGAATCTGCCACTCAGAGCATCAACTTTACTTTGTATTTAAAGACTTCTATTATTTTTTGGGGGAGACAGGGCGGGCAGCTCCCTGGGGACACTCCTTCCTCTGTGCTCAGAAGCCACTCATGCCTGTCAATATCCAGGGGACCTTAGGCAAGTGCCTCAACCTCTGTATTACATCTCCAACCCAGAAGCACAATTTCAATGGCTAATTAAGGTTTACCTGGCTCCAGACAGGGTTCCCCTGTCACCTTTGCCTGAAGTCAGTACTATGTGAAGTCTAGAAAAGACTTTGTTTCCGCATCAGCGGCCTCCCGTGTGGTGTAAAAGTCCCAGGTACTTTACAATATTGCTTATGGAAATAGCATCTATGTGAATGTAAATGCCCCCCTAGGGAGTCTGAAGCTCCTTCTCGGTGACTGCTTTTCAGAGTGGTCAGGAGGTAAGCTTGGCTTGGTTCTTGCAGCCCCCACTCACCTCCTTTCAGCCCCCTACACGCCACTCTCCCTCCCTCCACTACAGGTCTTTTATAAGACTATGTTTTCCCTTTCTGCCCACACATGGTGGTGCTCAGAGCTTACTTCTGATTCTGTCCACAGGGATGACTCCCAGCAGGGACTCTGGGGATCTGTGGGTTGGTCTCACACCCTGCAGATGTCCTAACCACTATACTATCTCTCTGACCAAGACTGGGTGTTTTTTTAAATTTCTGGTTCCTTATCTACAAATTAGTTTCAGTGTCTAAAGTGATAGTATAGGTTTGCTTCAAGCTTTAAGCAAGTTTGGGTTCAAGCTTTAAGGAATTTCTCCTCCCTCTTTCTTTGAGCAGGGCAAGATCTTACTCCAGAAAATACCATTGATATAAACTTTCTTTTACTGACCAAATGTGGTAAAATCTGCTTCACTTATCACTTATCTTCCCGTTGTTCATTGATTTGCTCGAGCGGGCACCAGTAACGTCTCCATTTGTCCCTGTTGCGTGAAATGGACCACTTTAACCATGTTCCAGACCTTCAGCACAGAGAGTTGTACAACCCCTTTCTTCATTTCCAGAACTTTCTTCATCACCCCAACCCGAAACATGGAATCTCCTCCCTTAAGCCCTGGAAACCTCCCTCGACGTTTGTCTCTCTGACTGGCCCATTCGTGGTCTCCCACACGAGTGGGATTGTGCCGTGTTGGTCCTTTTGTGTTCGGCTTATTTCACTTGGCACAACGTCCTCCAGTGCCCCCTCCTGCTGTAGCGCTGTCTGCTGTATTCTCTTCTTTGCCTGAGCTCTGCCTTGCTTTTTTTTTTTTTTAAATCAATGTCTGTTTATCTTTTTGTGGATACACCTTTCTTCCTTGTAGTCTTTGTGTTTCTTATTGTGTTAAAATAAACATACTGTAACATTTACCAGATGACCATGGTAGTTTGTATGCTTCGGGGGTAGCTAATACATCCCTATCGCTGTGAATTCATTCTCACCACTCTGAAACTCTACCCTCTTCATTCTCCATCCCCTGCTTCCCCTGATTCCCGGCCAACCCTGGGAGGCACTATTCAATTTTCTGTTGTTAAGAATTTAACTACTCTAAATTTCCTCAAATAACTGAAACCACAGTGTTTTTCTTTCTGTGACTGGCTTATTCCACTTAGAATCATGTCCTCAAGGTTTGTCCATGTTGTAGCCTAGTGCGGAATTTCCTTCCTTTTTGATTTTGTTTCTGTGTTGTTACCAGGGGGTAGAGGGTGGGGAATCAGTATTCTGTTGTTGTTGTTGGGATTTTTAAGCTCTGGGGATTGAACCCAAGCCCTGCACATACAGGGCTTTATACCCCTGGCCTAGAATTTCTTTTTGTTTTAAGGCTGAATAATATCACATTGTTTGTATATACAACATTTTCCCAATTTGTGTATTGGTTGACAGACGCTTGGGTTGCTTCCGTGCGTTTACTCTGGTGAGCAGTGCTCCTTTTAGCTTTCTTTTTGACCATGCCTTCAGATATTGTATAAAGAGAGTAGAAGTGGAATTACGGGGCCATATGGTAGTTCTAGTGTTAATTTTTCTTTTCTTTTTTTATTTTTTGGGTCAGACCTGGTGATGCTCAGGGGTTACTCCAGACTCTGACTTGGAAATTACTCCTGGTAGTGCTTAGGGGACCATATGGAAAGCTGGGGATCGAACTCATGTCGGCCGCATGCAAGGCAAATGCCCTCCCCACTGTTCTATCACTCTGGTCTCTCTAGTGCTAATCTTTGAGGTGCCTTCATAGTGTTCGCTACGGTGGTCCTACCATTTTGCAAACAGCACGCAAGGCTCCGATTTCCCCACATCCTCACTAACTGTTGTTCTGTTCTCATGATGTAGTCGTATGAATGGGCCTGAGTGATGCCTGCTTGGAGCGCATGGTTTGCCTTTCCCCAATGACTCGTTGTGTCAAGCATCCTTTATTGTGCTTATTGCCGACTCCTCTGTTCACCCGTTATTTTTTGAAGAATGAATTTTCACCAAGCGTTGATCCAAGCAGCCAAACCCCACCGACATCCGTAAAGCCTGGGGTTGGCTGCTCTCTTTCCTGCATCCTTGTTCTCCTGATTGTCCTCGTGAAGTCTCACGGAGAGTAGAGCCTGGGGGCAGTGCTCCAGTCCATCCTCTTAGATGAGCCGTGCTGCTCCCAGCCTGGCGGTCTGTGCTGGGCGCAGGTGTCCTGTGCAACACTGTGGGGCATCTGAACCACCCCCTGTCTCTGCAGCCCAGGTGACACAGTCACACTTCAAGCCCTTATTTCATGTCTCGGGGCATCCTACTTTTATTTTCCCCGCTGTATGACTTTCTTATTTGGTTTGCACCAAGCCTTGGGATAAGGATGAGGGCTCTGCAAACCCTTTGCACTCTGAGGAAAGTAAAGCTCCAGGAGTGTCGGGTCCTACCCTGCCAGGAGCTCAGTGGCATGGCTAAGACAAGGTGATGGCACCTCGGTTTAGGATTCTCTCCTGCCAGAAGTATGGACAACAGCTGACTCCACACCCGCTTCTTGGGTGGCTCCTTCCTGCCTTGATGCAGTAGGATGGTGGGACAGGGCCACATGAGCGGGGCATCTCTGGGCTTAAGGTGCCACCCAGCCCTTTCCTTCCATCGGCTGGTGGCAGCCCAGCAACCATTAGGGCTGAGTCTGAGACTCTACAGAGGCCAAGGATGGGAGGGGGCAAACTAGGCTGGGGACAAGGGGCTGAAAAGCTTTTGGCCTCTGCAGCGTTCCCTTAGGAGAAGGCCAGGAACTACCAAGACTGTATCATCCAGGCACGTGTTTCCCAAGGTGTAAGAAACCTTGGTGGTGCCAGAATGGCAAGGGGAAGGCTGCACTAGTAAATGGCCTTAAAGGGTGAGACCTGGGCCAGAAAGACAAACCAGCAGGGAAGGCAGTTCCCTTGCTGTGCGCCTGACCTCGGTTTGCTCCTATTCCTGGCACTGCATATGGTGTTGCCAGCCCCGCCAGGAGTGAGCCCTAAACACAGAGCCAGGCGTAAGCCCTGGGCACTGCCAGGTGTGGCCCCAAAGCCAGAAACAGAACAAAATAAAATGGGATGACTTCATGGCCAGGGTGGGCTCTCAAGAGGCAGAGCACAAGCCTGTCACGTCCAGGGTTGGGCTGGTGGCCCCCAAGCAGCTTGGAGCTTTGGTACTATTTTTTTTTTTTTGGGTTATACTTGGCGATACTCAGAGGGAATTCCTGGTTCTGCGCTCAGGAATCACTCCTGACAGTGCTTGGGGGAGCATATGAGATCCAGGGATCGAACCCTGGGTACTATTTTGCTGGGCGTGGCCTCTGTTGGAGAAGTTACGGGACTCAAACTTGATGCTTGTTTATTCTAAACGAGCCCCTTCAGGCACAGAAAGAAACACGGCTTAGGAGTCATTTCGCTCTTAAGCATCTACTGCTTTTTCTTTTTTGGGGTCACACCAAGCGATGCTCAGGGTTTACTCTGACCTGCACTCAGGAATTATTCCTGGTGGAGCATATGGGATGCTGGGGATCGAACCAGGGTCAGCTGCTTGTAAGGCAAATGCCCTACCCGCTGTGCTATCGCTCTGATCCCCCAAAAGCATCTTTATATTTAAACACCAAAGTCACTCCTTTTTGCTTGGAGAGGGTTGGGGGACAGGGGACAGTGCTCAGGGTTACCTCTAGCCCTGTCTCCAGGATCATTCCTGGTCACTCTATCATCTTCAAGATGCTCCTGCAATGACCTTGAGGACAGAGGTGCCGAGAGTCCCTCTCCGGCATGTCACAGAGCGGTGGAGGCAGCAGAAGCACTCGGAGCGCTGCCACCACGCCATCCCCTTTATTTTACAGTGGCACAGATCTCGCTGCTTTATCTTGGTGCTGGTCTCGGGGCCAGGAGGGGGGTGTGTGTGTGTGTGTGTGTGTGTGTGTGTGTGTGTGTGTGTGGTTCTCTTTGGGGATGTAGGAAGGGAACAGAGTGACATAGTGTTCCTATGTAACAGTCCGGCAGGCTCCTGTCAGCAAACATATGAATATTCAGTGACGACTGCAGTGTATGAGGGCGGGGTGGAAACAATCCACAATGGTCAAATCAGTCCTGCTTGGGTTAGTTTTGCCCCATCGGAAGGTGCGTGAACAGGCGCCCGCTTGGAGCTCGGGCTTGGGGTCTGAGTATTGGTGGGGCTACTGGCTGTGGGCGGGAATAGGGGATGGGTTTGAGCTGGGTGGGGGGCTTGTGTTCCCTGAGCATCTGTGCTCAGTGTGTGGGTTTCCCCGAATGCCTGTATCCAGTCCTGGACTGCCCAGCGCTGCGGGTTCCCACCCGGTCCTGCCTGCAGCCTCGCCCAGACTTGCTGGCAGGGAGGGCGTCACAACCCGGGAGGAGAAGGGCTTGGCCGGGTGGCCCCCCCACACCCCACCTGCACCCCTACCAGAACTGGTGAGTGAGGTGTGAGTCTAGGGGATCCAGACGGGGCAGGGGGACAGCACTAGCCAAACTCCCCTGAACATCAGGGGTGCAGAGCCCAGTAACGTCTGCACCAGCCTACTCATTCACCCCAAAGAGGTGTGCACTGCGCCCGGGGAACAAGGGGTCACGCACTGCGGCCCCCTCAGTCCCGGTGGGGTGGCTGGGCGGCAGCCCGGCGGGCGGCGGGAGGCGGTAGTGGCGGCCAGGACGAGGGTGTGGCGCCCCCTGGCCCCGCAGGCGCCCCCGCAGTCCCTGTGTGGGCTGCTTTGACTCCCAGCTCAGGCAAACCACGCCGCACTGGACGCCAGTCAAGCTTTTACAGGCCCTCAAATTGGGGCTGGAGCCGGAGAGGAAACACTAAAACCCTGTCTACACAACTTCTGTCTGCGCCCGCCCGGGCTGGAGACGGGGCTGCGCCCGCCTCCCTCCACCCCCAGCCGGGCTGGAGATGTGCCCGCGCAGGGGGGGCGGCCAGGGGGGCTTCAGAGACCCTGTGCCCACAGAGCCCCTGTCCCCATGGCCCGAATCGGGACTGAGCTAGCGTTCCAGAACCCACGTTCCAAAACCCACTGCGGGAAAGGAGGCAGGCAGGGCTGGGGATGCCCCGGCCCCCTGCAGTGGTGTGTGTGCATGTGCGTGTACATGTATGTTGGTGCGGTTAGGGGTGTCTGAGTCCCTCCCCAAAGCGCGCTGAGGTCCCGCTGAGTCATGCTTTATGCCTTAAGAGAATGGCTTACTCAGGGTTACCTAGTACAACCTTGGCTGAAGAGATGGGGGGTGAGCTGTCTGCCTCAGAGTGGGGTAGGGAACTCTTTCGGGGCGCGCCGTGTGGAGGTCCCTGCTTCTGGCCTCTGCTCCCTCGCAGCATCTCCCTGGCGGCCCCTCAGAAATCCCAGCGCTCTGGGATTGCACCCTCCCCCTTCCCCAGACTTTGACACCCCCACCCCTATGGGCGGAGGTGCTGGTTTCCCCTCCAGGGGGTCTCTAGGAGAGACCCTTCAGGTCTGGCCCCCTTTCCCCTGCAAAGTGGACACTGAGCCTTCAGTGACGCCACGGCGGGGTATTGGGTATTGCTGACCTGCACCAGCTGAGAGGAGGTGAAGAACGGGGGGCACTGATTCTCCATGCCTGGCATCTGCTGCCAGCTGAGAGGTGGGCACAGTCAGTCTGAGGCCCTGGTTCCCCTGACCAGGAGCCTGCGGCCTGCCCTGCCTTCACCCCACCCTGCCTTTGTGATTCTTTCTTGGGTGTCCCCTGACCAGTCTCAGCAGGGCTTGGTTCCTTCTGGTGAGGCTGCCCAAACCAGCCCCCCACAAAGCCCACTGTCCTCTAGACTGGAGTTTCTCCAGAGGAGGCCCGATCCCAGGGTATTCCAAGGGGCCATAGTGAAAATCATATAAATGGGGCAGGGGTGGCGGAGGGCACTGCACAAGACCCATCAGGGCCTCTGGGCGAACTGAACGGACCAGACAGTGTGAGCTGCACTCCTGGTGGTCCCCACTCTGCCCTGGACAGCCGGAGCTGCTTCTAGAAGTTTGTGCAGAGGTCATTAGCTGCCACCTCTGTCTCCAGAAAAACCCTGTGCCTTGTACACGGCCGACCTGGGTTCCATCCCCAGCATCTCATATGGTCCCCTGAGCACCTCCAGGAATATTTCCTGAGTGCAGAGCCAGGAGTAGCCCCTGAGCATCGCCAGGTGTGACTCAAAAAGCAATGAAAAAAAAAAAAAAACCAAATCAAACCAAACTCTGACGGTCTGTGTTCATAGGAAGGAAATGAGGCCTGGTCCCCCACCCCCACCCTAGAACACACACACACACACACACACACACACACACACACCAGGGCCAACTGGGAGGGAAGCAGGGTGGGAAGGAGCCAGGTAGAAAATGACAGGAAACAGGCCAGGTTGCTCCCATGATGCCATTTTCCTGAGAGCCCATGGCCTGGCCCCACCTACCGGAGCAGCAGCGCTCACCTGGGGAACTAGACAATCCCAAACATTCCTCCCAGAGCCCAAACTTGAGGTTCCCATGCCACAGTCCCAAGAGTTGTAGAAATTACAGGCCCTTTGGAGCTGTGGGTGCGAATCAACACGGCAGTTCGAGGAGGCCTAAGGTCTCCGGATACTCAGTTTCCCTCCAGGGATGAGAATGTCAACCTCACTTGCTTAAGTGACTCCGGGAAGGTCCAGGGCTGGCTCTTTTAAGCTGGAACACTGGACCCCTGAGAGCTCAATGAGATTCGCAGGGAGTCTTGGATGGCTGCCGGACCCTGTTTGCTGATACATGGGCTCCATGTACAGGAGGCTGCCATGTGAGACACCCCCAAAGGTCAGCTGCTGCAGTGGCTCATAGGTGCAGACTGAGGGTGCAGATGGTAGGTGCAGACTAGTTTGCTTTCAAACACGGAGTGAGAATCTGTAATTGGGAACCTTGGGGATATGACAACCTGGAGGCATTAACCAATGACTAAGGGTTGACAAGTCGCAGGAGTTCAGGTACCTGCTCCCCAGAACGGAGCCAGAACCAGCATCCTACAGAGCGCTGGTGGCCTCCACACCCCCACACCTTCCCACACTCCACAGACGGTACATCTGGCAGCGTACAGTCTGCGCGGTACGCCGGCGCCCTCTGCCGGTCAAACTGGGCTGCACCGGCTGCTCCTGTCTTCATCATTGGTACACTGCTGGTACTTGACTGTTGGTACACTACCAAGACTAGGTTGGTGGGCCAGGGTTGGCCTAGGAGAGACCTGGTAGATGAGACACACGTTCCTATTTCACAAACTAGAAAAATGATAGAAGTGAAAATGCTCAGAGTTCTGTAGCTATGGATTGGTTAAGCCTGACCCCTCCTGCCACAGCAGCGAGGTTCATTTCACAAGTAGAACAGGAAGCAACATTATTTCATTTCATTAAGATCAAATCAAATATGATGCACCTCTGCCAGACTCAGGAGGAAATGTACTCTGGCTTGCTTTAGGAATGAGGCATGTGGCCCTTCTCGCCGGGCCTGTGCAAGATCCCAGGAGACTACCGTGGCCCAGGAGCAAGAGGGAGTGAGAGAGGAGTGTCCAGTGCTCTGGGACCTCACAGCGTGGGCTTGTGTCCACCCTCCGCCTGTGTCTACATAGCCCAACCAAAGGCTTTCCCCTCCCTTCTGGGGACCATTCCTGGATACTAAAATCTCCCCTGAAATACTTTTTCCTTACCCCAAGCCCTAGCCTATTCCTCTGAAATTGCTCAAGATCCTGAAAATAGAAGCAGGAAAGACAGGTGGAATAAGAGGAGGAAACACTAGCAAGAACCAGCTGAAAATGAGTACCTCAGAGAGTTCCTGCCCTTCTCCACTCAGACCGAGCCACTTGTCTGTGGGAAAATGCCCTGTCCTTGGAGTGACCTTCATGCCAGTGATGCCCATAAGACAGAGATGCCCATTGGACAGTGACTTGAAGGTTGATTGAAGACACCTGGAGAACAGATTTGGGCATGGTACAGGCCGACTTCCCAAAGACGTCAAAGAAAGTTGAAAAATGAATCATGAAAAACCGGATAAGGGAAAAATGCCCAGGGAGAATTTAAAACCAGTTCTCAGAGAGAAACAAGTCCTGTTGTTAGCCAAGTATTAAAGGACCATGGTGGGAGCGGGTGGGGACGATCGGGTTTGTATGCAAAAACCATCCCCAGTTCCCCCAAATAAAATGGGGGCCAGGAGAAATAGTACAGGGGCTAGGTGCATGCCTTGTGCGCACTGACCCTGGTTCTCCCCCCCAGCATGCCAAGGTGGCTCAGTCATCACTGTGTATAGGGCCCTTGGTGATTGCTAGCAGCCCAGGCCTGAGAAGCACTGAATCCTGGGCCCTTGCATTGCATTGCAGGCTTAGTTGACTGAGAATCACGGTGTGGGGGCTCCCCCTGAGCACTGCTTTGGAGACTCAACCCCCAAGTTAAAAGTAAAAGGGAGAGGGGTGTCAGGTGAGTTCTAAATTCTCAGTCTTGACTCTTTGACCAAAAGACATTGACATCATGGTCATATACTGCCACTCCAGTGCCTTCCCCCTCCGTCACCTGCTGCTTCCAGGGCCTCTTCCTGTCTGGGATTTCGTTTCTCAAACTAAGACTTCGTTTGAGACTTTGTGTCTCAAATTAAGTTTACTTTGAGACACGAAGATGGCAGTGGCTCGAGAGAAGGCTCAGTGGCTAGAATGCCGCCTTGCACTTTGAAGACTGAGTTTGATCCCCACTGCCCTGCGTGTGGCAGGTGTGATCCCGATTTCAGGCTGCCAGTGAGTGAGCTGTACAGCTTACCCCAACAACAGAGATGGGGAGGCAGAACAAGTCGAGCCTTTAGGGTCGTTAAACTCCCCAGTAAAGCATCAGCGTCACCTGGGCTGGGAGGGGAGATTGTGTGTGTGTGTGGGGGGATGCATGTGGGAGGCCTGGGTCTGCTCCCCAGTACTGTGTGGTCCCCTCAGCCATGGAGAGCAAAGATCCAGGGGTAACTCCTGAGCACTGCCAGGTGTGGTCCCCAAATGAAAACAAACAAAATTCACGTCTTAAATTTATCTTTTGAGGCCCTTCATATAGGTCAGCCTGTCTAACACAGAGAAGGATGGCCACACTGCTGAACTTGGCCTTGATTTTAAATTGGAAGGGGAAAGAAAATTTGACTCCATTTTTGTGAATAGTAGTGAGATTTTAAAGAAAACAGGTGCCTCATTCTATTAGTGCTTTTTTTTTGTCCCCCTCCCCCTTAGGCTTTATAAGAATTTATTACTTGGAGAAAATCTGCTTGTAAGTTTGCTTTGCCAGGCAACTGAAGTACTTATGAAGGGCGATGTAATCTATTTAATTTACAAATGTAGTTCAAAGTGTTTAGGGCACTTAATTCATTAAGTTTGCAAATGAATTTTAGGGAAATTTAGAGTCTTTAAGTTGAGTTAATAGATCATTAATCTAAGAAAATTAAAGGTCACTCTTCTTATCTCGCTATCCTTACACACAGAATAACAAGATTTGCAAGCTGAAGAAAATAGCGTAAGGATAACGAGGTCATTCCTGTTTTCATTAAAGGAACATTCATTTAAAACTGAAGCAGTTCTTTCTGAACGTCCCTCCAACCTAGAAAAATTGTTAGGGGCAACAGCTGTTCATGCCCCTGGTGGGGAGTCATGGAGGAGTCACACCCTTCAACTCACTGTGGCTTTGTTAGAGAGAGACTGGGGGCACCCCTCTGGGAAGTGGGCCAAGCGGGCTTTGGACAGACCTCGGGCTTCAGAGCCAGCCCTATCAACCACAGTCTGAGATGAGCTGGAGCAGAGGCCGAGTTCCCAGGGTCCACATTGAGGCTGACAATAGTCTCCCCCAGCCTGCACCCATTGGTGCTGCCAGTCAGCCCCCAGAAGTCCCCAGCCAGGAACCCCAAAGAGCATTTGTAGAAATTTAGACACAGACATCGATTTCAGCCAAGGCCTTGGATGTGAGCCACAGGAGTTGTGCATGTTTTCTTCCCGAAAATTCAGGGTGGTTTAGTGAGTGAGTGAGAGAGAAATCAACGTGGTGCCCAGGTGCCGGGGGGCAGAGGCCGAGAGCGTCGTCCCTCTGTCTGAGTAACGGCTGCTTCCAGCTAGGTGGAAGGAACTTGGTGCTGGCTTGCTTCCCTGGGAGTTAGTTATAGGTGCTGTGGGTGCTGAGGAACCCAGGGCTGGGTGGTCCCGGCTGGTCTCTGTTGAGGCTCGCTTGCTTGTTACTCAATCCTGCATCTCTTTTCCCCAGAATCTCTTGCTTTTAGGTATTCGATGGAGATTAGACAGAGAGATGGGGGCCTGGAGAGAACAGACAGGGGGTTAAGATGCTGGCCTTGCCTGTGACCAACCCTGGTTCAATGCTTGGCACCACACATCTCCTGAATATCACTGAATGTGGCTTTTGAGGCCCCAGACCACCACTTGGGTGGTCTGTGAAATCCCCAACTAGGAGCAATAGCACATCAGGTAGGGTGTTTGCCTTGCACGCAGCTGACCTGGGTTTGATCCCGGCACTCTATATGGTCCCCTGAGCACCGCCAGGAGTAATTCCTGAGTGCAGAGGCAGGAGTAACCCCTGAGCGTTGCTGGATGTGACCCTAAAAGAAAAAAAAAGAATCACACCCTCAGTATCTTGTTTTGAACTTCAGGCTTTTGGGGGAGCTGATAGAGAGTCTGTTGGCGGAGATGGTAGTAGGCCTGTCGGGAGATGGCAGTAGGCCTGTCGGGAGATGGCAGTAGGCCTGTCGGGAGATGGCAGTAGGCCTGTCGGGAGATGGCAGTAGGCCTGTCGGGAGATGGCAGTAGGCCTGTCGGGAGATGGCAGTAGGCCTGTCGGGAGATGGCAGTAGGCCTGTCGGGAGATGGCAGTAGGCCTGTCGGAGATGGCAGTAGGCCTGTCGGGAGATGGCAGTAGGCCTGTCGGGAGATGGCAGTAGGCCTGTTGAGAGATGGCAGTAGGCCTGTCGGGAGATGGCTTCCTACCAGGCCTGTGGGGCAGCAGCTGTCTGCACAGCAGGGGTAGAATACTGGTCCTGAGGCTCTGTGAGTTTGCAAACGTTCTGTTTGGACAGAAAACCTGCTTCTAATGGTTTTATTGAGATACATTTTCCACACCATACAATAAATTCATTTAAGTGTAAAATCTCATGACTCTTAGTATATTCATAGGGCCATGAATCCATTCATCAATACAATTATCAAACATCTTCATGACTGAAAAAACTCCTCAAACTCAGCACCCCTAAGCTATTGCTCCAATCTCCCCATCATACCCAGTTATAAACAGATATAAATCTACTACTGGTCTCTAATTGGTCTATTCTAGACATAGTCCATTAAGACTCGCTTTTGCCCAAGAATTATCTATGTTATATTAGTACTTTATTCCTTTTGGTTTAATAATATTTTATTTTATGGATGCACCATACTTTATTTTCTACTTGTCTGTTGATAGGATTTATGAATAATGTTGTTATGAATATTCATGAACAAACTTCTGTGGGGTATGTTTTCCTTTCTCTTGAGTATTTATTTGCATTGTAATGACCAAATCAGGTTTGGGTTTTATCTTTTATTCTATTGATACAGAATATTACCAAAATGTATATTATATATAGTTTATAGATGCATATAATACATAAATATGTATATATATTTTGCGTGCTTAGAGATCACTCCTAGCTCTGTGCTCAGGGTCACCTGTTGCTGTCCTCAGGGGACCATATGTGGTGCCAGAGATCAAACCAGGGTTAGCTGCCTGCAAGGCAAACACCTTACCTGCTGTTCTATATTTCTGACCCTTACAAAACTGGGTTCTTGCGATCAACTATACAATCTTCGTATAACTCCTGATGATAAAATCATAGTTCCCTGGGCTGGAGCAATAGTATAGCGGGTAATGTGTTTGCTTTGCACGGGGCTGACCTAGGTTCGATCTTTGGCATCTCATATGGTCCCCTGAGCACTGCCAGGAGTAATTCCTGAGTGCAGAGCCAGGAGTAACTTCTGAGTATCATGGGTGTGACCCCCAAAAAACCCAAAATAAAACAAAAATAATCACAGTTCCCTTTATATTTTATTGAATTTAATTTTATAGGATTTATTTTAATTTTGTGATATATTTTGCTCTGTGGTTTTCTTTTCTTAATAAAAGAAACTTGAATAAAGTTTCTGAGTTTGGAATAAGAGTAATACTTGCATCAGGATGAGCTGGGAAGACTTCTCTTCACTTCACTGTATGTTTTGGAAGAACTTGTGAACAGTTGATATTAATTGGTATTAATTGATATTAATTGTTTTGTAGAATTTGCCAGAGAAAATATCTGGTCCTGAGATATCTTTGTGGAAAGTTTATTACTGGCTCATTTGGACTCTTGTTAAACGCCTATTCAGATAGCGGCATGAGTCATTTAAATTTTCTCATTTTTATTTTTCTGTATTTATGTTTTAATGTTTCTCCAGTAGATATACACTATTTGCCCCATAGTGGAAAAAACATAAGTTGGATTTCTTCCAAACGGTGGGCCTAGGAATAAGGGTCGTAGGTGGTCAAGAAATAGCTGATGATGGAATGGTATGTAGGAGATTGGCCATTTCCCGGCACCTCACTCTTCCAAACTATCCACTTAGCCAACGACACTTTCAGATTGTGTGCCCACATGGCCTGCCAGCAGTTTGGAGGAAACAAGCCCTGCGCCTTGTTGGAATGTGACACACAGCTCTAGTGCAGGCATGTGCGGAGGGGGCTGGCTGGGGGCAACGACGTACTGCGGTCAGTACAGGCTGGGGGCGCGGGGCTGAGCAGAGGCAGGGGCCAAACAGATAGCACCAGGGAATGCAGGAGAGAGAGGACTCTTCCAGGAGAGAGAGGAAAAGAGAATCCAAGGTCGAGGCATAGGAGGATAACACAAACACAAGGATAGTACAAGGAGATAGCACAAGCAGGAGAGAGCGGGCCAACTGCAGACCAGGGTGTGTTGGCCCGCACGTGGGACCTCAAGGACGTGGTCTGGGCTCGCTCAGAGGCCCGTGCTCGGCAGGTTGTGCACACACCTCGTGGACGCAGGGTGTCGCTGTTGCACACCGGAATAATCAGCCCCTGCTTCCTAGCGGTGGTGGTTTGCTTTTTTTTAGACAAGAGAAATGGGTGCTGGGGCCCTGCCAAAGGCCCTTTACCAGAAACCCAGAAAAATGCTAGGATTTTCCCACAGCAGACACGGGTGTCATGTTGCCTCAGAGGTAGGGCTAGCTCCTGGCTTCCTAGGTCCTGTCCAAACTTTCCAGTCACCTCACACAGATGGATCTAGGAAGGCTGGGGAGACACCATATCCGGACCACCCCCTTTTCCAATCTTTCTCTTCATGAAACCACCGTCCCTCTTTTCTCTGCTTCAGGTCACCCCATCCCCAAAACATCATTCTTCTAGAGTGATGTGCTCTTCAGTATAGGTCAGATCGGTTCTATCCATTAGTCATTGACACTTCCTCAGTGGCTCCAAAATGTTCTCCTGGCTGGTATTTATCCCCTTAGCCCAGACAGCAGGATGGTCTCACTCTAGAGGGAGCTCTCTGAGCCCGAA
Source organism: Cryptotis parvus (assembly GCA_021461705.1). Lineage (NCBI taxonomy): Eukaryota > Metazoa > Chordata > Mammalia > Eulipotyphla > Soricidae > Cryptotis > Cryptotis parvus. Next base: position 32,829 of record JAJIBD010008150.1, read on the forward strand.
CTCGTTTGGGGGGTCTGATAACGGCCGTACACTGTGTCATTTCCAGTTTGCCTAGTCAGGAGCTCCCTTCACCCGTAGCTCCCATATCCCACTCAACCAACCTTTTGGTCTGGGGGTCTTTCTGCTAACCTCTACTCATTACCCTGAGAGTGCACCAATACCCACCTGTATGGGATTGTGAGTAGAGCATCAATGGTGTTTGGTGTCTAACAAATGATGTTCAGAAGGGCGTGGTCTGCTGCCGTGGTTAGGTAGACTGACAGATCCAGTGTCCTGTATAACATCCATCCATTTGTCTCACTTTCATAATCTAGGACCTGGTTTATTTCCCTGTTTGAAAAGAAACGCTCACTGACCTGGGTTTCAGTACCAAGCTTAGGAAAATGTGGAAGTGTTTATGGAGCAAATCCACCTCAGCTTTGTCCTGATCAGTCAGAATCCTTCCCAAGTTAAATCAATATGCCTCTGAGCCAGTCACTGATGGTAGTGTAGAAGGGCCAAGGGTAGACAAGCTGTGTCTGAGAATAGCCTTTGTTAATTGGCTTATAAAACCAACACTTCAAAGTATTTCCCTCTTTCAGGGATGGAGCGATAGCACAGTGGGTAGGGCACTTAATTAACTTTGCATGCAGTCAACTGGTGTTCAAGTCCAGGGATTCTATATGGGCCCCCAATCCCCGCCAGGAGAAATTCCTGAGTGAAGAGCTGGGAGTAAACCCTGAGCACTGCTAGTAGTGATCCCTGAGCTCAGAGCAAGGAGGAAGACCTGAGCACTGCCCACTCACCCAATGCCCTGCAAAAATTCCTCTCTTTGTCTTATAACAAAGTCGCTTCAGTGGGTGTTATTGGAGATTTAAAACTTCCCGTTACAGATGTTTGACAGCTGTACTGCCGCCTCAGGGTAAGTTTGTTCATCAAAGGAGGTATCATGACTGTTCTTTCACACCTCTTCTTTCACAAACTTCAGAAAGTCTGAAGGAAGAAAGAGTTTAGAATAAGCTTCTCTACTTGCCATTTAATATTTAACAGTAGTGCTTAGATTTTTATCTTCTCTAGAGTACTAAAAGTTGGACAATAAAACATAGAGAGGTGTTTGTTCATTCAATCTGACATCTGGCAAATAGGAGCAAAGCAGTGGCTTTTGAATCTGGCTCCTTGCCCCTGGACACACTCTAGTCATCAACCCAGTTGTGCTCCCTGAAGGAGTCTTTCTAGCTAAATCGATGTTGCATACAGGACATGAGCAGGGGGTTGCAACGGGCAGAGAGAAGACGGAGGGCAAGAATAGCAGTACCGACTTTGTTGGAAGGACATCTGGGGAAGATTCTGGGAAGATTTTGAAATAGTTACAGCCTGATATGGAAGTTGTCAATAGAGCCCTTCTAAAAAATAATCTTACATTCCTAGATATATTTTGTAATAAGGAAAACAATTAGCGCCTGCTAAGGGAGCAGGTATTGTGATGGGGATGGGTGAGAAACAAGGATTTTGGGTGGTGGTAAGGGTACACTGGTGGTGGAACTGGTGTTGGAATATAGTTTGATTGAAACAACTGTACTGTGAACAACTTTGTAAATCACTGTGTTTAAATCACTTGTATCACTTGTCTTTCTGTTGTTCACCGATTTGCTTGAGCAGGCACCAGTAACATCTCTATAAGTCCTGTTGTAAGCAAGTGTAGCCCAAGGGCATCTGCTCACCCAGGAACATGAAGAGCCTCAAACTATTCCTTCAGGTCATGGTAATCACTGTCACTGTCACTGTCTTCCCGTTCATCATCAATTTGCTAGAGTGGGCACCAGTAATATCTCCATATGTCCTGTCTCATGCTAGTAGAGCCCAAGGGCATCTGCTCACTCCAGGAACATGAACAGCCTAAAACTATTCCTTCAAATCATGGTAATGAGGCCTATAATTGTTACTGGGTTTTGGCATATCAAATACAACACGGGTAGCTTGCCAGGCTCTACCGTGCGGTGATATACTCTCAGTAGTAGTAGTTTCAGGTATAAGCAAATGATTATGCCAAGGCCTAGTCCCTTCCTCAGAGATGATCTCTTATGTCAAAACACTGGTGGGAACAGAGACTGGCACATATCCAAAGAGCAAGAACAACAAGTGCTGAAGTGGATGTGGGGAAAAAGGGACTCTCATCCATTGTTGGTGGGAATGTCGACCGGTACAGCCTTTTGGGAAAACTATATGGACATTCCTCCAAATACTAGAAATTGAACTCCCATTTGACCCAGCCACACCACTCCTAGGAATATACCCTGGGAAGCCAAAAACACGCAGCGGAAATACCATCCCTACTTTTATGTTCATAGCAGCATTATTCACAATAGCCAGAATCTGGAAACAACCAGAGTACCCGAGAATTGATGACTGGATAAAGAAGCTTTGGTACATCTACACAATGGAATACTATGCAGCTGTTAGGAAAAATAAAGTTATGAAATTTGCCTATAAATGGATGGACATGGAGAGGATCATGTTAAGTGAAATTAGCTAGAAGGAGACAGATACAGAATGACTGCATTTATTTGCATGGCATAAATATATATGTACATATTATGATACCAATATCCAAGGTCAAGTGAAACATGTATCAGGAGGTCTTGTCAAAGGTGGAAATTATCACAAACGTGTGGGAGTCAGAGACTAGGTAAGACAGAAAATGGAACAGTGTGCTAACAATTGTCGAGGGTACTAATACCAACTAGAACTGAGCATTAAATAGAGGCAAAAAGATACACATGACAACCCTTTAATGTGTGTTCTGTAATCCGCAATCTGGAAGGGAAGGAAAAGAGAGAGAGAAAGGGAAAGAAATAAAGAACCCACCATGGAGGAGGGCTGGGGGAGGGAGGAGGGAACCGGGGACGTTGGTGGTGGGAGATGGGCACTGGTGGAGAGATGGGTGCTAGAACACGGTATGGCCAAAACCCAAATATGAACTTTGTAATTTTATATCTTTGTAATTGTATATCTCACAGTGGTATAATAAAATAAAAAATGACTCATGTAACTCAAAATGACTCCTGCCACACCCTCCATCAGGGTTTACACAAAAGAGAGATCTCATTAGCATGAACCCTGGCTTAAAGACATGTAATAGCTTATACTATAAGTAGCTTAAATGGCAAAATCCCAAGCTAACTAGATCATGTCAACCAACATATGCTTGTCTTTTATCCTATATTATTTTATCCTGTATTCTTGCCCCCAAACCATAAGCTACAGCTGTGGAGACACAAAGTATGACAGGTTTGTACCTGGTGGACCCCAATAACCAACAGAATGATTCTGGTGATCACTGACACTGTAGGGTCTAAGTATCACCATGACCTTTGACATCAAGCTTGAGTCATCTGGTCACGGGACTTGGTCTCAGAACCCTATGTGTACTAATTTGAGGCTCCCATAACCCTCAAAAAATAAAAAGAAATCGATATGGAAGAAAAATGCAATAAAGAAAAATATTGTTCCTTCCAAGCATTGCTATAAGTAGATAAAATACAAATCCAGTCACTGCTTTATCACCATTTGGAAACTAGAAGACGTATTTGTCATATATTTACTAATTAAAAGTGAGTAGTATCAATAAATCTCAAATATGTGCTTAAAAGTATTGATAGTGCATGTGACATGATTATATTTTTGCCATTAGATTGAGTAATATTTGCTCATATTCAAGAATTTAAGCAAGAATCCTTGCTTTAATCTTTATCTTACCCTGTATGATGTGTTCAAGTACCTATTTTATAAGCAGCAGCAGGTTTTATTTTGTTTCCTGATTCATTCAGCCATCCTGTGTCTTTTCATAGGCACATTCCGTTCATCGACATTTTAAGCCATTATTTATGTGAAGAAATTTGCCCTCATTTTTCTATGCTGATCATAGGTGTGATCCCCATTTGATGCATTTCATGTTCTCCACGCCTATTTGGATGCTCCCTATTTCACGTAACAAACTTTTTCCAACTGCCTCTTCTTGTGACTTTCTTTTAAGTGTTTTTACTTTGAAGTTACCTTACAGTTAACATAGATGTTCTATGTGTATTTCAACTTTCTAAGCATATTTCCACATTCTATGCTTATCTGCCTGATGTGACCTCTAGGTAAATAAGCATAGAATGGGGAAATATGCTTAGAAAGTTGAAATACACATAGAACATCTATGTTAACTGTAAGGTCACATCAGGCAATGCTCAGGGGTTACTCCTGGCTCTGCACTCAGGAATTACTTTTGGTGGTGCTTGAGGGACCATATGGGATGCCGAGAATTGAATCTGGGTCGCTGTATGCAAGGCAAATGCCTTGCTGCTGAACTATCATTCTGGCCCCCTCTTTTTACTTTTCTGATACTCTTCAGGGTTTTTTTTTTCCCAATCCAGCCCAGATATGCTGAACCAGAGACTCTCAGACTTGGGGAAGAGCTGCTCCTTGCTCTCCCTGTGCCAGCCTCTCATGAGGCACCCGGGAGGCATGGCAGGTTCTAGCCCTGGCCCGCCACCCCAGCAGAGCCTCACAAAAGCCAGACGACCCCCCTCCCCCGACTCCATGGGGCCCGCCATCTGCCACATCCAGACTTCCCTCTTGTCACAACTCCACCCAACAGATCAGACTATCACAGCCTGGATCATCCACACCCACCCTGCAGTTTTTTTTCAATCCGGCTCAGGTATGCTGAACCAGAGACTCTCAGACATGGGGCAGAGCTAGTCCTTGCTCTCCCTGTGCCAGCCGCTCATGAGGCACTCGGGAGGCATGGTGGGTTCTAGGCCTGCCCTGCCACCCCAGCAGAGCCTCACAACAAGCCAAACGACAACCCGACTCCATGGGGGCGCCATTTTCCACATCCGGACTTCCCTCTTGTCACAACTCCACCCAGCAGACCAGACTATCACAGACAGGCTCGCGCGTAGCGCCACGCGGTTCATCAATAAATGCTTTATTCAGAGGTGACTACAAGAGTATGCCATCCGCACGGCAAGCCTGGCAAGCTGCTCGTGTCAATGATATTTGATATGCCAAATACCAGTAACATTTATATTAGGTCATTCCCATGACCTAATATAATGGTTTGGGGCTCTTTATGTTTCTGGAGCAAGCGGATGCCTTTGGGTTCTACTAGCATGAGACAGGACATATGGAGATATTACTGGTGCCCGCTCTAGCAATAGATGATGAACGGGAAGATAGTGATAGTGATGCTTATTTACCCTTTATGATAAAAATAAAAATAAATAAATAAATAAAATGCAATTGAAAAATCACTTGATCACTTGACATCCCGTTATTTGTCAATTTGCTCAAGCAGGCGCCAGTAACGTTTCCACTTGTCCCTGTCACATGCGAGTGTAGCCCAATGGCATCTGCTTGCTCCAGATAAAACAAGTCACTAAAAGTAGATACAGCCATGAAATAAGTATGGTGGTTATAATGTCCAAAGCGAAAGTCAGAGCATTCGAGCTATTATTAGTAGGGGTATGCTGCTGGAATTGGAACTGCCACACCTCTTCCAGATGCAGGGGACCAGGCACAAACCCACAGGCGGAGTTGACAGGAAAGCCTTGTCCCATGCAAGAGACTGACCAGATGGTTCTGTTGCTAGAAAACTTGATCAGGACCAAAGTTGTGAGTCCTCCCTGTGCTCCATACTTTGTCACAGGAAAGAATTCAAGAATGAGGCACAGAAACAGAACATAGTTTATTAGAGTATAAGCACTACTGAGGAATCAGAGTATGGGTATACTTTAGAGACAGTAGCCTTGTTTTTAATGAATTCTAAGGTCAGGAGCCGGAGAGGTAGTACAGCGGATAGGACGCTTGCCTTGCATGCAATCCCTGGCATCCCATATAGTCCCCCTGACCAAAGCCAGGAATGATTCCTGCCTGCAGAGCATGGAGTAACTGCTGAGCACCGCCGGGTGAGCTCCTCACTCCCACCCAAGAAAGAAAACAACCAACCAACAAACACCAAATGATTAGGTCATACAGGGGGTGATGATTTCTTGAAGTCAAAGTGTTATGCAATCTAGTCATATTTGGTCACTTCTCAGAGCTACCATGGCAATTGTGACCTTCGATGGCAAGAGTGTGATTTTTATAATGTTAAGGAATGGGATAATTGTTCATCACTTGGCCCTTTCATTTCCCTGCTGATGTCCAGTACCTGTAACTCAATGACCTCTCAGGTGTAGGCATACCAGGCCTCCAGGATTTGTGTGTGGGCTTGCAAAAACAATCTAATCAAAGACATGCTTGATCCAAGATGGAAAGTGGGGTGATGGGTGCTGAAAAATTTAAAGGCAGAGCAGAACATTTACCCATCCTGGTTTAAGCATATAGATGTTTGCTTAAGGGAATAACAGGGTCTGGTAGCTGTTAAGCTTTGCAGTGTTGGTACAAGGGAATGTTTTCCTAAGAGAGGCAAAGTCTTAGGACTCCATCCCCATCTAGAGCAACCGTATATTACATTTGCATTGACCCATGTCCTGTCTCATTCTCTGTCAGTCTTCCAAGTGACCACAAGTGGCTGTCCTGTTGGGAGAATGGGGAAGGTTAACATGAAGACAGAGGGTCTGTCCCTATTGATCTCCTCTTACTTTTTACCCCTGGGATCACTGCACAACAATGCTCTTAGTTTAGGTCAGAATTACACAGGAAAGTAACATCAGTGAACAACCATTGTGCCACCATTGTGATATTTTACTCAACTTTTAGTTTTAGGGCAAGGTTAGACTACAGTCTACACTTGCCTTTTCGGTGGTAATGGTGGTAGTGATGGTGGTGGTGGTGTGTGTGTGAGTGTGTGTGTGTGCACACGCATGAAGTTCACTCACTATTCATACATAATGGAAGAACAAGAAGCTCAAGAACAAATTCTCATTGTCAGAAAGCCTTTTGCCCATTACTTTACATACAAGATTTCACAATTCAAAATGATTTAGTAATTCCCACCTTAAAAAATATTTATGCAGTAAATTATAGTGAAAAAATAAGCAGGCAAATATGTGATGTAACAGTATATTACTCTGGTTTCCAAATCCCATACAATGAAGTCACTGTAGCTGTCTTAACTGCAGAGAAACTTTCCTATAAAAATATGAAATCCCAATCCATACTTCAACACACCTTTGGGAGGTCTTTAAAATTATATCAATCACACCTAATTTGGGACATTTAGTAATAAATTAGATTTCTAAAGTGTATGGTTAAGCACAGAGTTTGCAGACAGGTCTGATCGGCTTCTATTAGAATAAGTCACTAATAACAGTTCGTTTAGGAAAAGCAGGTATATTCATTTTGCTTTAGGTATCTGCATCGCTCTACATGTCCTCTTATCCTGAACTATATCCGCAATCCACCTTCTAGCTATCCTTAAAGTAAGCAAAACATCTTTGAGGATTGGAGAGGCAGCTCAGCGGCGCATTCAGAGGAAAGACTTGGACCCCTGGCACTGCACGAACCCCTGACTACCATTGAGTACAGCCCTGGTAACCCCCAGCAACATTAGGCCTAAGCAACACCGCTACCCCTGACTGAATATGGATGTTTTCAGCTCTGTTGGTCAAATATTGATGGTGGTCCCCCAGTGCCCTGCTTGGGAAGCCCCATACACTGATACCTTCAGTAGACAAGCTTTTGTTAGAAGACAAAAACTTGTATTAAACTTGTATAAAACTTGTATTAAACTTGTATATTAAACTTGTATTAAACTGGTATAAAACTTGTATGTATTAAAGTATAAAATTTGTCACTAGAGAGTTTATAATGCAGTTACAGATGGACTCTTGATGTCTTAGGATTGACAGACCAATTTTTCCCACCCCAAACAAGTTATCTTGCTAAGAGATCTTTAGATGTTATGGGAACAGGTTACATGATCCTATGTTTGCATTTGATACTTAATCTGCCTTGACTGTCCCTCACTATACACATGGGTCCTTAACCATCTGCCACATTCCTATCATTGCTTGGGAAGTTGGCCAGGTCTTTCATATTGAGAGTCCAACCTGTATTTCAAGTGAACTCATCATTGTTAACGTCAACTTCTTTGGGAACTCTCTTTCATAAGTCAAAAAACATAAACCAAGTAACAGGGGATGATACGAAAACTATCTTTCTCTTTCAGATCAGACTGTCATTTTCTTTCTTTCTTTCTTTTTTTTTTTTTTTTTTTTGCTTTTTTTAATGCTCAGGGTTCCCTCCTGGCTCTGCACTCAGGAATTACTCCTGGCGGTCGGGGGACCATATGGGATGCCGGGGATAGAACCCGGGCCGGCACAGGCTGGCCACGAGCAGCAAACGCCCTACCCGCTGGGCTGTCGCTCCGGCCCAGACTGTCATTTTCATGTGCTGGCAGTACTTAATGTTGCTACTGTGAAGTGTCTACTGAGGTTTCCTGATTGCTTAATCTTCAGAAAATTCCTCTAGTCACATTACACAAAGACAATAAAGACTATGTCTGCCAAACCATAGACAACAGCCTGACACCCACAGGAAACTTAACACCTCACATTTTCCAGACAGAAGAGAATCTAGAAGCTTGTCTTCCTCCCGCTGTGTTTTACTGATACAGCACATTGGAAAAAATCTGCCTTTTAAAAAGTTACAACAGTGGGCCGGAGGGATAGCCCAGGGGGTAGGGCGTTTGCCTTGCAAGCGGCCGGCCTAAGCTGGCCCGGGTTCAATCCCTGGCATCCCATATGGTCCCCTGAGCACCGCCAGGAGTGGTTCCTGAGCACAGAGCCAGGAGTAACCCCTGAGCATCGCCGGTGTGACCCAAAAAGTAAAAAAAAAAAAAAAAAAAAGTTACAACAGAACTCCAAAGCATACCATGTATTCTTATGGCACCATAGCCTGCCAATATGCTTTTCTTTTCTGCCAAATGGTTGGCCTTTATTATTGGGAATTAGTCGCATCAAATCATTCTGATAATAAATGTTCAACATATCAAGGCTGCTGCCATTTCTGTTTGAGAAAATTACCTTGTATGCACCCATTTTGTATGGTAGTTTTAATAAACAGTTCCCTGTTTACTTCAGTCCGACTTTGAAGGTAGGTAGTAGGTGTATACAGATAAATCCCTTGTTTTTGAGAAGAAAAATCTACATGGTCTAAAATGACTGTGGGGGAGTAAGAAAAGTGAGAGGAAAGATTGAGAAGGTTGGTGAGGGGTCTCGGCCTCTATAGAAGGACAAGCATTTGGGGATGAGCCATATTCTGGGATCTGCTTAATTTTTGTTGGTGATCTTGTCTAGCGCTAAGAGTGTGTGGTGGAGGGGACGGCGCCTGGGAAAAAGTGCTTGATCCTAAGGTCAGTAAAGAAGGAAACATTTTACTTCACGCATGAGTCAAGAGAGGCCAAAAGAACACACGTGCCCATACAGAAACTCATACAGTCGGACAAAAATACCCCATTCGAAAGGTGAGTTCTGCCGAACCACTGAAACTCCTTTTGCTTCTTTCTCAGTGGACTTGATGACTAATGTATCCCAAAGGACTGGAGAAAATAGCTATACCGGAAGCTATAAACCTGCTAATGAGGGAAATAGATTGCCATTTCTTAACCTTCCTACAATGTAGGTCTAAGAGATTCTCCTGACCTGAATCCATAAAGTACGTTGAAGAAAATATAGGAAAAACCCTCCACAACATTGAAGCTAAAGACATTTTCAAAGGTGAAATACCGTTAACAAAGCAATTAGAAGAAAAGATAAACATATGGGACTACGTGAAACTAAAGAGCTTCTGCAGAGATGAACAGAAACTTTGATAAGGAACAAATTCGAATGGCCAAAAGGCATATGAAAAAATGCTCATCATCACTAATCATCAGAGAAATGCAAATCAAAACAACAATGAGATATCACCTCACACCACAGAGACTGGCTCATATCCAAAAGGGTAAAAACAACAAGTGCTGGCGTGGATGCGGGGAAAAGGGGACTCTCATACATTGTTGGTGGGAATGTTGACTTGTTCAACCTTTCTGGAAAACAATATGGACATTCCTCCAAAGACTAGAAATTGAGCTCCCTTTTGACCCAGCCATACCACTCCTGGGAATATACCCTCGCGAGCCAAAAGCACACAGTGGAAACACCATTCACACTTTTATGTTCATAGCAGCACTATTCACAATAGCCAGAACCTGGAAACAACCAGTATGCCCGAGAACTAATGACTGGATAAAGAAACTTTGGTACATCTACATAATGGAATACTATGCAGCTGTTAGGAAAAATGGAGTTATGAAATTTGCCTATAAATGGATGGACATGGAGAGGATCATGTTGAGTGAAATTAGTCAGAAGGAAAAAGACAGATATAGAATGACTGCATTTATTTGCATGATATAAATACATATATACATATTATGATACTAAAATCGAATGTCAGGCTAAACGTGGATCAGGAGGTCTTACAAAAAGTGGAAATTACCACAAACGTGTGGGAGTCAGAGGTTAGGTAAGATAGAGAAGGGAACATGTGCGAATAAGTGTCGAAAGGGCTAATTCCAACCTAGAACTGAGCATTAAATACAGGCAAAAAAATAAAAATAAAAAAGAGATCTTCTGAGACAGAATATAGTCAATTCTATATCTTTTGGGGTATCAAGTCCAAGTCCTGAAGTGATGGGATTTGAAAGGAGATCAACAAAGCGGTTCTTGAATTGAAAAAAATTGAATTGCAGGCCTGGGACGATAGCACAAGGTAAGGGCACATGCTTTGTGGGACCGCGGCTGGGTCCCTGACACCACTAGCTGTGGACCCAGTGGTTCCCTCAGCACTAGGCTGTATGCTTCCCCCACAACTTCATGGCCCGAGCATCACACCTGCTGGTCCGAGCACTGACCGCCTGCCCGATTGACCATGTGCCACCAGGAGCAGCTCCCAGGATCCCTTAGCACCCCTGGAGAGTTCTGCACACCGCGCCCACACACCCCAAAAAGGAAAAGAAAAAAAGAAAAAGAAAATGCTGGTGTGACTTAGTTTATTTTTGTTTTTTCAATTTTAGAAGTTCTTTTTAATTGAGGTAACATGTTTACAGAGTGTATGACTAAGGGATTCAATGATACCATTTCCACACCCTCTTCCAAGGTATCAATCTCCCTTCACCACAGTGCCCTGGATACCTTTAGCCCACAGACACCCCCACACTCCACCCCTACCTCCAAACACACAACTCCCTGTAACCTCAGTTCTGTGGTGAGAGTCTAAGGGTTTGCCTCCCTTTAACACTGAATATTACTGTTTTTCTGAGTATAGCATATATGAGGGACATCACCTGGTATTTGCTTTTTTCCTTCCGACTTTTCTTAACATGAGCCCCTCAAATTCCATCCACGATAGAGCAAAAGGCAATATTTCATCTTTTCTAATGCCAAGTAGTATTCCACTGTGAATCTAGACCACATCTTCTATAGCCACTCATCTGTCATCATGCATTTGGGTGGTTTTGGTATCTTGTCTATTTGTAAGTAGTACTGTAATGAACACAAGTATGCATGCAAATTTTCAGTCTTTTGGTTCCTGGGATGGACACCTAGGGGTAGAATATCTGGATATGACAGTTCTAGTTAAAACTTTTCCCCAGAAATCTCCATGCTTTTTTTTTCATAGACTGGATCAATTTATATTCCCAGCAATAAAGAATGAGTTCCTTCTTGTGCACATCTCTTCTAGCACTTGTCTCTGGCCCTTTTGATACAGTCCATTCTCACAGGTGTGAGGTAGCATCTCATTAGCATATTGATTTTTATGTCCATGATAACCAGTGACAATGAGCTCATCATCAAGGGCCTCTAGGCACTCTGTATGTGGTCTTTGGGGAAAAGCGCCTGTTTGGCTCTTCTCCAATATTTCCATGGGGTGGTTTGTTTTTGCTATCGTGAGTTCTTTATAGGTAGATTCTGGATAGCTGTCCTTTGTCAGATGTATGATGTGCAAATATTCTGTTATTCAGTAGGGTTTTGTTTTTGCTTTGTTTTGTCTTTAGTGACTACTCCTTTTGCTGTGAAGATTTTAAGTTTGATGAATTACAGTTGATTTTGCTCTTGTTTTCTTTTGCAGATGGAATCAAATCCCTGAAGACACATTGAAACCAACATCAAGAGTATTTGGCCTGTACCCTTTATGGTTCTGCACCTCCCATCCAAGTCTTTGATCCATTTTGAGCAAACTCTGGTGTGTGAGAGTAATCCAGGATGCCTCTTCAGTTCCTAACATCATCTGACATTTGATGAGATGTTCCCTTCTTCTCTTACTCTCCTTGTTCCTTGGACTTTAAGTGATGGGTCTGACAAATGATGAGACCCTTCAAATTCATTGAAAAGAGATACATTTCAACTAATTAAGGTCTTAGTGTACATTCTTGGGAGATGAAATAAAAACAGCATGACACAGAGAAGCAGTGAAGAGGGCAAGGTAACATCTAGAGGGCAAGAGGTCATTTGGAAGACCCCGTTTTAGCTCTGTCTGAGAACATAAGTCAGGCGACAAAGAGCTAAGTCATTGCAGACCCAGTTATTCTATGACCAGCCTGAGTTTCTGGAGAGAATATAATCTCCGTAAGGAAAACAAACAAATAAAAAAAAAGCTACAAACAAATAAAAATAAAATTTTCGGTAGCTCACTGTTCCAGTAAGGACCATATCAAAATACAGACTACATGTGCATTTTCCTAAGTTGCCCCAAAACCAGTGATAACATCTATGTCGGGAAAAGGCTGGGCATGGCTATAAAATTAGGCCGAGTGAGAGGAGGGATGGTGAAACCTCAGCTTTGGAAGCACTCGGAAGACTTTCCAGAAAAGCTGCTGGGGCTGGGAGTGGGGTCTAGGCGCAGCCCTGAAGCAGAGAAGGAAATTCCAAAAATGTTCCCACTTTCGGCCACGGTGCTAAAAGCTCTTGAACATAGTCTCTGGTCAACTCTGACTGGCAGGTGGACTCCATAAAAGGTCTTTGAAAAACCTACACCTTATGCAGCTGGAGAAATAATTAAATGGGTTAGGAAGTCTCTTGCCTTGCACGTGACCAACCTGGTTTCAATCTCTGCGACCCCATATGGTTCCCTGCGCCTACCAGGAGTGATCCCTAAATATAGGGCCAGGGAGTAACCCCTGGCACTGCCAGGTGTGACCCCTAATCCCAAAAATAAATTAATTAAATAAATTGTAGAATATCCTATTAAAAAAGAAAAAAAAAGAAAAGCACACCTTTTTACTCACTTAAGGCAAAGCTTCTTAAACCTTTCTACTTGTGATCCCTTCAGCCAGAGAAAATTTCACATGGCCCTGGGAATAAGAACTAGGTTTTATAAATCAAACACTGACTAATAATAAGTCATGACATTTATTTAAAAATAAACTTTCATGACCCTTCACATTCAGTTATGTGACTCCATATGGATCCAGGACTCACAGTTTAAGATGCTAGGATTAGGGCGCTTACTGCCTGCCAGGCCTGGACAACACAACGTGCACGCACTAAGGTCATACAGAGAAGGGCAGCGATGGAACCAGGTCTGGCATTTGTCGAAGCACCAGGCTCCACACTTTCCACAGTCTTGAAAGCCTCAGGTAACAAGGACAGAAATGTCCCCATGATAAAGGACACGTTTTGTCCTACTTTGAAAAAAAAAAGGCAGCAGGCAACTAGCCAAGAGGCCCAACCTCTATCTCCAACAGAAATGCCAACCTAGAGAAAGACAGCTAACAAAATGAAAAGCACTAACTTCTGTCTTCTGAAAAACTAATAACCCCAACTCCTTTATCTGCATTAAAACTAGTAACCCACACAATGCTGAGAGCCACTGCTCATGTTATCTTTGGGTGAGGACCACTCTGCCAGCCCACACCACCTACCATGGCACTCACCAGTTGAACAGACAAGGATGTCTGGGAAAAGGGTGCAGGCTCAATTCCAGGAAAATGGGCTGATCTTTTCACAATCCAGCCCTCGACTCCATTATATGGAGTCAATTGTTGGGAAGTTGGTGTGTCAAAACCTGGTCTTTCCTTGAAATAGATATTGAGGCTACTCTGAGTTTCCCCTGGGGATGGCACTGAGATATACTGTACAGGCCTGTGGGTCCTGCCTGAACCACCAGCCTGAGTCCCTATATTCAAAATAAAGTCATCAAAATGGTGAGACTGAAAGCATTCTCTCTCTCTCTCTCTCTCTCTCTCTCTCTCTCTCTCTCTCTCTCTCTCTCTCTCTCTCTCTCCCTCACCCCCCACCCCACAGAGATCCAACTGGGCTTCACACATACAAACCACACCCCTCGCCCAAGTGCATGCTCTTGAGAGGCTTCAAAAGCAAAATGCAAGAATCCATGGAGACACTTAAGACATGAGACCAGAGAAATACATTTTGCTAGAGAGAGAGAGAGAGAGAGAGAGAGAGAGAGAGAGAGAGAGAGAGAGAGAGAGAGAGAGGACTTCTCTGACCAGCCTAGCTCTAGTACTTTCTGCTCTAGTACTACTGCGTTAGCTACTGAGAAGCCATCTTGCTCAACCCAGTGCAGGAAAACAGAACCTGAGTCAGGCCCACAGGATCGACCTACTTCTCCTTCCACTTAACTCCCTGCTGTTTTATGCACAGCAGACCAAGACAGAGTCTTCACAAATTAAAGTAATTCTTAAAATACCATAAAATGCCATCAGATGTCATTCTCTTGGAAAAGTCTTTCCCAGACAATCCGCAAGGTTAGCTTACAAAATCTTGTGCAAAAACACTGGTTTCAAGGAAGTAGGGCCAATGAAAATAAGCGGGATGAATAAGACCGGTTCTTGTTCGGGGTTTTTAAACACCAAGTTTAAAACCACAGCAGCACGTCCAAGTACGGAACAGAAAGAACACACGGCGGAGGCGAAAAGGCCTTTCATCCCGCGAGGTTTCTGCTCAGAATTCACAGTGGATGCCACCGCTCAGGTCCTTCACCACGCCCTCCTTGATCAGCCTCAGCAGGAACTGGGTCTCCGTGGTCACATTATGCATGGTCTGGAAGTTCATGGCGGCCATGCACTGATTGTCAAAATAGTGCAAAGGGGTTTTGGGTTGATTGAGGTCATAGCCAAAGCCTGCCAAGCTGACTTCATCACACAAGTGTGTGGCTAAGATCACAGCAATGACACCAATCGTGGGTACATTCTGAAAAGAAAGAACACATGAGAATTCTTAGCATTGTTCATAGTTTTCCAAGGACAAGGCATGCTATAAGAAGTAATAAATGCTGCCCTGGGGGTGTCAGTTTTTATTCATTACATGATTTTATGATACCTGAGTTTTAAAGTCAGACAAACCATCTGAGTTGGGTTTTAAAATGTGGTTAACAATGTAAATGTTTTTTTATTTAGTGTTTGGGTCACACAGGCAGTTCTCAGGGCTTACTCCTGGATCTGCACACAAGGATCGCTCCTGGTGGGGATCAGAGGACCATACGTATGGGGTGCTGGGATAGAACTCAGGAAGGCTGTGTGCAAGGCAAGTGCTCTACCTGCTGAACCATATCCCCAGTCCATGGGTGTGAATATTTTTAGTATTTCTTGTACCAAGCTAAACACTGTCCCTTCTAAAACTTCGACCTACCAGTCGGTGCATTGAGCCCAGTTCCTCTTTCTCATCTGACCTGTGTAAAGGGCTCTGGGAAGTGGCTGCAGGACCTTCGCGTATGCCTTTCTCAGGATCAGGTTTCTGACACTTATCCGTCCTTGCCACCTGGCTCCTGTGGACGGCCCTGTCTTAGCACAGATCCCAGACTTCACCTTCCACTGCAGTGAGGCCTTCACAGGGCCCTCTGCTTTACTAGAAAAAGATCACTTCAGGCCAGTTTTACATGAATAGCTCCTTAGCTAACTTCTGCTCTCCCGTGTTTGGGCTAGAGAACTTTGCAGGCCCAAAGCAGAGGTGCTCACATTCGTGCCTCTCCAGGTGTCTCCTGGCTGCGACACGCCTTCTCCGAGTTCTTCCACTCAGGCCCACCCATCATCCCAGAAATGCAGGACAGCTGGTGCTGTGGAAACACTTTGGATTCAAGACTGGCTGTTTCTGAATTAATCCAGAAACTTAAATTTTTTTTTCACTGCTGCCAAATCTTTTATAACCCCAGCACTGAATTGCCACATGAGGTGATGGCCTAAAGGTTAAGGAGCTACAAGGTCTAGAGAAATCATGTGCAAACGATCCATATCACACTGCCTCTTTGTGTTCAATCTTGCCATGTGCTATTGTGGCGCCAAACGCAGGCTGACTTACAGTGTACACCTTAACCCATATACTATATCTCTGGCTCAAATAACAAGTTTATTTTGGATAAAAGTCCAGGGTTAAAGATTATTGCTATTTGAAACTGATATAAGGTTAACCAAACTACCCTTCACAAAACATATCACCATGTAATCCTGCCAAATGAAAACAATATTTGGCTATCAAATCTATGCCAAGAAAACAAACACAACATGTTATTATGAGGACAGAGAGATAGCACAAAGGTGAAAGTGCTTGCCTAATATCTGGTCATGGCTGTAAGCCTTTTTTGAATCCTGGAGTCACATACAGTCCCCTGAGCAATGCCAGATATATTCCCTCACACCTGAAAAATGTTGTGGTTATAATTTGCTTTTATTTGATGTGGTGAGGATGAATATTTCTTTTTTTTAGTATTTTATTATACCACCGTGAGATATACAATTACAAAGATATACAATTAAAAAGTTCATATTTGGGTTTTGGTCATACAGTGTTCCAGCACCCGTCCCTCCACCAGTGCCCATCTCCCACCACCAACGTCCCGGTTCCCTCCCCTTCCCCAGCCCACCTCCATGGCAGGTTCTTTATTTCTTTCCCTTTTTTCTCTCTTTCTCTTTTCCTTCCCTTCCAGACTATGGATTACAGAACATAGAAATGAGGCACTGGTGGAGGGATGGGTGCCGGAATACTGTATTACCAAGAACCAATTGTGAACACCTTTGTAATTGTATGTCTCATGGTGGTATAATAAAAAAATTAAAAAAATTAAAAACATACAGAACATACATTAAAGGGTTGTCATGTGTATCTTTTTGCCTGTATTTAATGCTCAGTTCTAGGTTGGTATTAGTACTTTCGACAATTGTTAGCACACTGAGGATGAACATTTCTTATCCTATTTTCTTTGGCTATTTTAATTTCTTTTTGTGAAATATTTATTTTTAAATCGGCTTGCTTTTTATTTTTAATAGGCTCTATTAAATGCTGGATTTTTATGGTAATGGCAGATTAAAACTCACCATTGAATATACACAAAGAGACTTAAGTTATAAACTCTAAATATCTGCAAGGGCTAGCCACAATGTGTAAAATAAGAGGGAGAGAGATGCAGAGACAGAGAGAGAGACAGAGAAAGAGAGGAAACAGGGCTACCTGCTGTTGAGGCAGCCTGGGGGTGGAGTGGGAGGGGGTGGGGTACATTGGTGGTAGAAATGAGGCACTGGTGGAGGGATGGGTGCTGGAATACTGTATTACCAAGAACCAATTGTGAACACCTTTGTAATTGTATGTCTCATGGTGGTATAATAAAAATTTAAAAAATTAAAAAAATTTTTAAAAAATGCTGGATTTTTAGATGACTACAAGAGTATGCTATCTGCACGGCAGAGCCTGGCAAGCTACCCGTGTCGTATTTGATATGCCAAATACCAGTAACAATTATAGACCTCATTCCCATGACTTGATGGAATGGTTTGAGGCTCTTTATGTTCCTGGAGCAAGCAGGTGCCCTTGGGCTCTACTTGCATGAGACAGGACATATGGAGATGTTACTGGTGCCCGCCTCGAGCAAATCGATGATGAACGGGAAGACAGTGATACAGTGATACAGTGAATAGGCTCTATGCACTGCGAGACTATTCTTGTTTCTGATGTCTTTTGACATTCAGCAATTTCATATTAGAGGTAATTCAATATGTCATCTTTTGTTTTGTTTGGGAGTCACATCTGGCAGTGTTGGGGGCTACTCCTGGCTCTGTGCTTGGGGAGCCATGTGGTCCCAGTGGAGTCACAAACAAGGCCTTAACCCCTGTATGGTCTCTCCAGCCTCCAAATATGTTCATTTTTTTTTGGTTTTTGTTTTTGGGTCACAAATGACAGTGCATACTCCAATCTCTGTGTTTAGAGTCATGTCTGGCACTGTTTGCGGAATGATTTATGGTGTCAGGGCTGGCCACAGGGCAAGCAAGCACCTGAAACTCTGTACTATTATTTTGGCCCCGAATCTATCCTGTTGTTATTATATTTTCATGGGGGGGCATACCAGCAGTGTTCAAGGATCACTCCTGGTTCTGTGCCCAGGGATCACTCTTGGTTGGCTCAGGAGACCATATGGAGTGCTGGGGTGAAATCTGGGTCGGTTATGTGCAAAACAACCATTCTACCCATTGTTCTATTATTGCTTCAGTCCTAAAACCTATTCACTTTTTAAAAGGGTTCTTTTTTAAAATTAACTCTACCTATAAGCCAACAAACATGTGCTTGTTGTTGATGATAGTTTTAATAAGAATGATGGTTTTAATAAAGAAACAGGCAATTTAAGAGATACAGAAATCTAAAAATATCAATGTAATAGATACAAAAAATACTGAAGTATCTCTGTAGAAAATTTTCTATATTATGCTTCTATATTAAGTATTAATTAATATTAATGAAATTAATAATCAAGAATAAGAATGATAGATAATTAATGTTAATTAATACTGCTTAATATCAAGACTATTAATTAATTCTATATTAAGAACGTTTATATTAAGAATCTTGCCAAAGTCTGTATTAGTTTTTTATTCTTTTCATTAAAAGTGATGCTCGTTGACTGAATGTTAAAATCCCTGCTCTGGCACCTCTAGGTACTCCCATATGGGAAAGACCAAACAAAGCAATGTATTTCCAAGGCTTTTAGAAAAGGTTTGAAAAATACAGGCTTGGCCTTTCAGAGGATGAGGCATCCTTTTCCTGGTGGTAGCATAAGCTAACTTCAGGTTCAGAACCTACTGCGGTAAAAAGTCTACATTATCTTTATGCTTATCTTAAGTTAGGTAGCAAATCTAAAACACTCAGAGATCTTGGAAAACCCCAACATCCAGACCAATTAAATCAGCATGTCTAGTGTAGAGTCCAGTCATCAACTGAAAGCATTTCTTTGGAGGATGACTTTATTATCATAACCTTCATGTATTATCAAATGTAGCATTTCTCACTGGAGTGACCCCCAAAGTTAAAAATAAGAACTCATGGTTGGAGAGATATTACAGTGGTAACTTATTGGCCTAGCATGTGGCCACGCCAGTTTCAACTCCCCAGAACCACATATGGCATATACGGTCCCCCACACCCTGCCAGGAGTGAGCCATGAGCACAGCTGGAGGTGGAGAGAGAGAGAGACAGAGACAGAGACAGAGACAGAGAAAGACAGAGAGAGAAAGAGAGAAGAGAAGAGGAAGGGAGGGGGAGGGAGGAGAGGGGGGGGAGAGGGGGGAGGAGAGGAGGAGAGGGGAGAGGAGAGGGAGAGGAGAGAAGAAGAGAAGAGAGAAAAAGAGAAGAGAAGAGAAGAGAAGAGAAGAGAAGAGAAGAGAAGAGAAGAGAAGAGAGAGAGAAGAGAAGAGAAGAGAAGAGGAAGGAGGGGGGGGGAGGGAGGGGGGGAGGGGGGAGGAGAGGGGAGGGGAGGGGAGGAGAGGAGAGGAGGAGGAGAGGAGGGGAGGGGAGGAGAGGAGAGAGGAGAAGAGAAGAGAAGAGAAAAGAAGAGAAGAGAAGAGGGAGAGGAGAAAGGGAAAATTCAGACCACATATTTTCATATTCTGCACTTACATGGAATTTGGAGGAAGAATACCTTATAGAACATCTCAGTGAGCTACATGCTGACTAAAGGGATGAGTCAGGGATAGAAGCGCGGCAGTTAGCTAATGAGGAGCCCCCGGAGAGAGTGCAGCATACACCTGGAGCATCTAACCACGGCTAGGCTGCTCCCTGGAAGATGATGCTGCCAGGCACACCGCTGGGCCCAGGAGAAGCGTGTGCAGACGCCTCTCCTCCAGCACAGGAAGAAAAGCAATTTTCAGTACCTTATCTTGGCCCCAGAACCTTGGCTGAGGTTCTGGGAACTGAAGGATGTCAAATGCAGTCTCCTTGATGATAACTGGATTCAAAATCCTGAAATGTTTTGGTTGCAGAGGGATTTTTTTCCACAACCTGCTTCCAAAAAGAAGAGTCGCACCCAAAATGACTAAGGAGAGAAAAGAAGCAACAGTTACAGGTACTCAGCACAGGGGTGCCGTCAGTACAGGGGGACCACGTGCCCCAGCCTTGCTGTGACCCCACACAGGATTATATTCTGTGCAGCTACCAGGGTCTGTGCAAGCCAAGAACACAACTCAAACAAGCAACGCTCAAATATTGCCTGATAATGAGTAATTGAAGAATCAGTTTTTTTTTTTTTGGCCTTTTTGGGTCACACCCGGCAATACCCAGGGGTTACTCCTGGCTCTTTGCTCAGGAATTACTTCTGGCGGTGCTCGGGGGACCATATGGGATGCCGGAGATCGAACCTGGGTAAGCTGCGTGCAAGGCAAAAGCCCTACCTGCTGTGCTACTGCTCCGGCCCTGAAGAATCAGTTCTTAATTGGGGATGAAGTTCCTTAGGGAATGACCTGAGACAGCAATTTATTTTTTGGTATTTTACTTATTTATTTTTTTAATTTTTATTTATTTTTAAAATTTTTTTTTTTAAAAAAGCAATACTTTATTATACTACCGTGAGATATACAATTACAAAGTTGTTCATGTTTGGGGGTTTTGGTCACAGAGTGTTCCAGCACCCATTCCTCCACCAGTGCCCATTTCCTACCACCAACGTCCCCGATTTCCTCCTGCCTCCCATAGCCTGCCTCTATGGCAGGTTCTTTATCCTTTTTCTCTCTCTCTCTCTCTCTCTCTCTCTCTCTCTCTCTCTCTCCCCTCTCTCTCTCTCTCTCTTCCTTCTCTTACATATTGTGGATTGTAATACATACACTTAGAGGTTATCGTGTGTATTTTTTAAGATTCAGAGTCATCATTGCCTGGGATGAATGAGTAATTCCAGTTCCAGGGTAGTAAATCCAGTGAGCGCTGGATCTGGCCAAGCCCTCACCTTGAATTCTCTCTCTACTTTTTAAACTATTTTTCCCCAGAAGTCAAGTCTGCTGGTGTCCCTGTAAGTCATTTCCTATGCACTTCACTTTCCAAAAAACTTTTCCTCAAAAGAAAATTCAGAGGCCCATGGTCACCATAGAGAATCAGGCATTGGCTTGTTCTCCAACTCATGAAACGTATGTGAAAAAATTTAATCTTGTGGATCTGAGCATGTGGTAAGATGCGCATCACAGTACTTGACAGCTGGTTTCTGAAGCTTATTTAAACATAGGGGCTTGAGATAATGAATTAATATTGACTCATTATTATGAAGACAATCAAAGGAGTCGGACTCAGTGAGGTCCATCTCCTCCATATTTGCTTGCGTGGAGGGGTGTGAATTTCCAACAATGGTTGGAAGTCAAAGCATTGGAAGAATCTCTCAGAATATTCCTTGAGGACTGTATGTATATTTTTTTGAACAGGCTCAATAATGGTTTTCCCTCATGCCCCGAAATATAATTTCTGCAAACAACCAAAAGCCATGTAAGTTCAAGTAGGCTGCATAAGGTGTGTGGGAAGCCTTGGCAATACAATTTTGGTTCTAAATTTGTTCGAAATTTATTCCCAGTAAATGATGCTCACTCCTTCCATATCTGATTCCATAATGTTCACAAGCTCTGAGAAACAGAAAGAAATTCCTACCAAGAAATTCTTAGGGACTGCGAAGGGGACTGTGAGTTGAAAGACAGCACAGAAGTTCACAATTAACTACGTTTATTTAAAATTATAAAAATGGTGATTGCAATTGGAGTTCCCTTTAACTTTTCAGGAAGGCACATTGGTGAGCTCAATTTCTAGTGCTTACCAGTGTCTCATTTTTTATTATTGCTTGAAGCCACTTGAAGTCTACTTCCTTAAATAAAACAGTAACAAACAAGTCATTGGCATTATAGTCCAGATCAGACAGCGGGGCGCCCTCCGGATAAGTCATCCTTATTGTTGTTTTATTTCCAACATCTTTTGAATAGCCTTCGACGGGGGGCACTGTTTAACCTATTTCAATGAAAGGACAAAGATGAGGTGAGAAAGCAAACCGTCAATTATCTCACCACAGCAGACAAACCACCCCTGTCCCAAAGCCCCCAAGTGGGGTCTCCAGGTCTGCGATGAGAATGAACCCTGCAGCAGACAGATCGAGATGCACATTCTAATCTACGCCGCCATTTTATTTATTTATTTTTATGTGACATTTTATTTTTATTTTTTAAATTTTTTATTATACCACCGTGAGACATACAATTACAAAGGTGCTCATAATTGGTTCTTGGTAATACAGTATTCCAACACCCATCCCTCCACCAGTGCCATTTCCATCACCAATGTACCCCATCCCCTCCCGCCCACCCCCCAGGCTGCCTCAATAGCAGGTAGCCCCTTTTTCTCTCTCTCTCTCTCTCTGTCTCTCTGCATCTCTCTCCCTCTTCTTTTACACATTGTGGCTAGTCCTGCAGATATTTAGAGTTTATCACTTAAGTCTCTTTGTGTATATTCAATGGTGAGTTTTAGTGTGCCATTACCATTCCCCGACATTTAGTAAAACACTGGTATCTATTTATATCCTATTAATGAATGCAGTCATTCTTTATCTGTCCTTTTCCTTCTGACTAATTTCACTCAGCATGATAGTCTCCATGTCCATCCATTTGCAGGTAAATTTCATAATTTCGTCTTTTTCTGACAGCTGCATAGTATTCCATAAGTGTAGATGAACCACAGTTTCTTTAGCCAGTCCTCTGTTCTCGGGCATTTAGGTTGTTTCCAGATTCTAGCTATAGTGAATAGTGCAGAGATGAATAAAGAAGTACAGATAGTGTTTCTGCTATGTGTTTTTCGGTCTCTCGGGTATATTCCCAGGAGTGCTATTGCTGGATCAAATGGGAGCTCAATATCTAGTTTTCGGAGGAATGCCCATATTGTTTTCCAAAAGGGCTGGACCAGACAGCACTCCCACCAACAGTGAATCAGAGTCCCTTTTTTTTCCCACATCCACACCAGCACTGGTTGTTCTTGCTGTTTTGGATGTGTGCCAGTCTCTGTGGTGTGAGATGGTACCTCATTGTTGATTTGATTTGCATCTCCCTGATGATTAAAGATGAAGAGCACTTTTTCATATGCCTTTTTGGCCATTCGAATTTCTTCTTTTTTGGAAGCTTCTGTTCAATTCTTCTCCCCATTTTTTGATGGGGTTGGCTGTTTTTTTTTCTTGTGAAGTGCTACCAGTGCCTGATATATCCTGGATATTAACCCCTTGTCAGATGGGTACTGGGTGAATATCCTTTCCCACTCTGTGGAATGTCTTTGTATCTTGGTCACCATTTCTTTTGAGGTGCAGAAGCTTTTCAATTTTATATAATCCCATTTGTTTATCTTTGCTTCCATTTGCTTGGTCAGTGGTGTGTCGTCTTTAAAGATACTTTTAGTTTCGATGTCGTAGAGCATTTTTGCTATGTTTTCTTCAATGTACCTTATAGATTCATGTCTGATGTTGAGATCTATCACGATCACGATCACGATCTTCCTGTTGATCATCTATTTGCTAGAGCGGGCACCAGTAATATCTCCATATGTCCTGTCTCATGCTAGTAGAGCCAGGGGCACCGGCTTGATACAGGAGCATAAAGAGCCTCAAACCATTATATTAGGTCATGGGAATGACCTAATATAATTGTTACTGGAATTTGGCATATCATATACAACACGAGAAGCTTGCCAGGCTTGCTGAGCGGGAGGCAAACTCTTTTAAACACCTCCAAATAAAGCATTTATTGATGAACCGCGGCCGCAAGCTGCCGCGACGAGCCAGGCTGTGATGGGCTGGTCTGCTGGGTGGAGTTCTGACGAGAGGGAAGTCCAAAAGTGCAAAATGGCGGCACCCGTGGAGTGAGGAGGGGGTGGTCTATAATCCATTTTTGGGGGGTCACACCCAGTGATGCTCAGGGGTTACTCCTGGCTCTGCACTCAGGGAATTACTCCTGGCGGTGCTCAGGGGACCATATGGAATGCCGGGAATTGAACCCAGGCCGGCACAGGAACCTAGGCCGGCACAGGCCGGCTGCGTGCAAGGCAAACGCCCTACCCGCTGGCTATCGCTCTGGCCCCATCTATAATCCATTTTGATCTAACTTTTGTGCATGGCATTAGAAGGAGGTCTAAGTTCATTTTTTTACAAGTAGCTGCCCAGCTTTCTGATCACCATTTGTTGAAGAGGCTTTCTTTGCTCCACTTAATATTTTTTGCTCCTTTATCGAAGATTAAGTGGTTGTATATTTGAGAGAGTTTCAGGATATTCAGTTCTATTCCATAGGTCTACAGGTCCATCACTTTACTATAGGAATGTATTATTTCTAGGAGCCTCTTGGTAGAGAGTTTCGGTTTTCCAGGTATAATATCATGTCATCTGCAAATAGTGATAACTTGGCTTCTTCCCTTCCTATCCATATGCCCTTAATGTCTTTTTCTTCCCTGATTGCTATGGCAAGTACTTCCAGTACTATGTTGAATAGAAGCAGTGAGAGTGGGCATCCTTGTCTTGTCCCTGATCTTAAGGGGAAGGCTTTCAGTTTTTCCTCACTGAGAATGATGCTCGCTGTGGGCTTGTAGTAGATGGCCTGGATTATATTGAGGAAGGTTCCTTCGATCCCCATTTTATGAAGAGCTTTTATCATGAACAGGTGTTGAATCTTGTCAAATGCCTTCTCTGCATCTATTGATATGATCATATGGTTTTTATTTTTCTTTTTGTTGATATGATGTATTATGTTGATTGACTTGTGGATGTTGAACTATCCTTGCATTCCCGGGATGAATCCCACTTGTTCATGGTGTATAATCTTTTTGATGACTCTTTGGATTCTATTTGCTAGTATTTTGTTGAGGATATTGGCATCTGTGTTCATCAGGGAGATTGGTCTGTAGTTTTCCTTTTTTTGTGACATCTCTGCCTGCTTTGGATATCAGGGGTGATAAGTGCCTCGTAAAAGCTATTTGGGAGTGTTTCTGTTTCTTCAATTTGCCGGAAGAGCTTGAAAAGATTTGGGAGTAGGTCCTCTTTAAAGGTTGGTAGAATTCAGTGGTGAATCCATCTGGACCTGGGCTTTTGTGTTTGGGGAGACTTTTGAATACCGATTCCATGTCCTCGATAGAGATAGGTTTGTTGAGGTATTCTAAATCTTCTTGTTGCAGACTTGGGAGGCTATAGGAATTCAGGAATTTGTCCATTTCTTCTAGGTTCTCTTGTTTCGTGGCATACAGGCTCTCATAGTAATCTATGATGATCTTTTGAATTTCTGTGGTTTCTGTTGTGATGTCTCCATTTTCATTTCTGATTCTATTTATTTGGGTTCTCTCTTTTCCTTTTCTTACAAGTCTTGCAAGTGGTTTGTCAATCTTGTTTATTTTTTCAAAGAATCAACTTTTGGTTTTGTTGATCTTCTGGATTGCTTTTTGACATTCCATCTCATTGATTTCTGTTCTAAATTTTACTATTTCTTTCTTTCTGCTTGGGTTGGGCTCCTTTTTGTTGCTCACTCTCTAAGATCTTAAATTGTGAAGTCAGACTGTTTGTGATGGCCTTTTCTTCTTTTCTGATGAATGTTTGAAGAGCTACGAAATTGCCTCTTAACACTGCTTTCGCTGTATCCCACAAGTTCTGGTAATTCGTGTCTTCAGTCTCATTTGTTTCCAGGAATCGGTTGATTTCCTCTTTGATTTCTTTTATGACTTGCTGGTTCTTCAGCAGTGAGCTGTTTAGTTTCCAGGTACTTGGTATTGGTCTCCGTTTTGTGATCTATTTTGGAGTATGTTCCATGTGCACTGGAGAAGAAAGTGTATTCAGCTTTTGGGGGATGAAATGCCCTGTATATGTCTACCAGCCCTCTTTCTTCCATCTCTTCTTTTAGGGCCAGTATTTCCTTGGTAAGTTAAAATCTTGTTGATCTATCCAGGGTTGATAGAGCAGTGTTGAAGTCTCCAACTACAATTGTGTTGCTGTCAATGTCTTCTTTGAAGTCTCTTAGTTGTTTTAGGTATTTTGCTGGCCCCTTGTTGGGTGCATATATGTTGTTTATTTTTTTAAGTATTTTATTATACCACCGTGATATATACAAATAAAAAGATATACAATTAAAAGTTCATGTTTGGGTTTTGGTCATACAGTGTTCCAGCACCCGTCCCTCCACCAGTGCCCATCTCCCACCACCAACATCCCCGGTTCCCTCCCCCTTCCCCAGCCCACCTCCATGGCAGGTTCTTTATTTCTTTCCCTTTTCTCTCTCTTTCTCTTTTCCTTCCCTTCCAGACTATGGATTACAGAACATACATTAAAAGGTTGTCATGTGTATCCTTTTGCCTCTATTTAATGCTCAGTTCTAGGTTGGCATTAGTACCCTCGACAATTATTAGCACACTGTTCCATTTTCTGTCTTACCTAACCTCTGACTCCCACACGTTTGGGATAATTTCTACCTTTGACAAGACCTCCTGATATATGTTTCACTTGACCTTGGATATTGGTATTATAATATGTACATATATATTTATGCCATGCAAATAAATGCAGTCATTCTGTATCAGTCTCTCTCCTTCTGGCTAATTTCACTCAACATAATCTTCTCCATGTCCATCCATTTATAGGATAAACATATGGGACTACATGAAGCTAAAAAGCTTCTGCACCTCAAAAAGAAACAGTGACTAAGATACAAAGCAGTCCACAGAATGGGAAAGAATATTCACCCAATACCCATCTGATAAGGGGTTAATATCCAGGATATATCAGGCACTGGTAGAACTTTACAAGAAGAAAACAAACAACCCCATCAAAAAATGGGGGAGAAGAAATGAACAGAAACTTCAGCAAGGAAGAAATTTGAATGGCCAAAAAACATATGAAAAAAATGCTCATCATCACTAATCATCAGAGAGATGCAAATCAAAACAACAATGAGATACCACTTTACACCACAGAGACTGGC
The DNA here is from genome assembly GCA_021461705.1 of Cryptotis parvus. Taxonomy (NCBI): domain Eukaryota; kingdom Metazoa; phylum Chordata; class Mammalia; order Eulipotyphla; family Soricidae; genus Cryptotis; species Cryptotis parvus. Next base: position 60,010 of record JAJIBD010008150.1, read on the forward strand.
ACATATTCAAAAGAGCAAGAACAACAAGTGCTGGCGTGGATGTGGGGAAAAGGGGACACTCATCCATTGTTGGTGGGAATGCCGGCTGGTACAGCCTTTCTGGAAAACAATATGGGTGCATATATGTTTAATAGCGTGATTTCTTCCTGATATATGTATCCCTTGACTATTAAGAAGTGACCTTCACTGTCCCTTCTGACCTTCTTCAGCCTGAAGTCTGTGTTGTCAGATACCAGTATGGCTACCCCAGCCTTTTTGGATGGGTGGTTTGAATGAAGGGATTGTTTTCCAGCCTTTTATTTTGAGCCTGTCTTTGCTCCGATTGTTCAGGTGTGTTTCTTGAGGGCAGCAGAATGTCGGATTCAATTTTTTGATCCATTTTGCCACTCTGTGTCTCTTAACTGGTGCATTCAGACCATTGACATTGAGAGAGATTATTGTCATGGGATTTTGTGACATTGAGAGAGATTATTGTCATGGAATTTTGTGCCATCTTTCTGTATAGGTTGGTTGTTCTTTTGGGTTTTTTTCGTCTTAAAGTAGATCTTTCAGTCTTCCGCCATTTTATGCCAATCCAAATACTCTTTTTTTTCATGGGCTTTCTTTGGGCACTAGTATTCTTTTCTTGAAAGTTTCTATTGTGCACAGACATTTGTGGTTCTTGCCAGAATTAAAAAACAGGTCACTGGAGAACTGGAGAGATCATACAGTGGGTTTGTTCATGGGTGACTTGGGTTCAACCCCTGGAACAACATATGATCTTTTGGGGCCCTGCCAGGGAGTGATCCTTGTGCACAGCCGGGGTGCCCCCAAAAAAAAACAGACAAACAAACAAACCAGAGAAAAACCCAGAAACGTGGTCAGGCACAGCCTCCCTTTTCTTTTTTTAATTCATTAATTTTTAAAATTGACAACCTCCAATTTTATGGACAGGGTAGGGATGAAAAAATAGGAATCCTAGGTACAGTCTGATCTTAAAGAAGGTGAGACATCAATGACTGTTAGAGAAATGAAAGTTTCACCACCAGGGCAACTGTGGGAAATTCTAGGAACTATTCCAAAAAGCAACCACTCACTGAATTGCATAGCTATTACACAGTTTTGAAATGTGGGAAAAAAAAAGTCAGGTTTGTGGGGCTGGGAAGATGGCTCCAAGGGCCGACACTCATGCCTGGTGCATGTGGTGCACCAATGCCCTGGCAATTGGCAACCCTGAACTTGAACCCTAGGATCACATCCCTCTCAAGGAGCACTGGATATAGTGCTGGCAGTGCCACCAGCACTGGGCATAGCCAATGCCTGGATCCAAGCTCAAGTATTCTTTTTTATTTTTTGGCTTTTTGAATCACGCCCAGAGTTGTTCAGGGGTCACTTCTGGCACTGCACTCAGGAATGACTCCTGGTGGTATTCAGGGGACCATATGAGATGCTGGGGTTAGAACCCTGGCCAGCCATGTATAAGGCAAATGCCCCTACCAGCTGTACTACAGCTCCATCTCCGCAAGCCCGAGTATTGAATCTGGTCGCACAACAAAGAGTGGGCCGTAGGCTTCCTGAGCATTGCTTGGGAAGCAGCCCTTAGAAGGGTCTGGTTCTCCCCGTATTACGATGCAAGTTTACATGCAGCCTTTCTAATGCTACTTCACTTCACAGATATCAGATACTAACCCCTGGATGATTGAAACTTATTATTGGATATGACAATAAAATGCATGATATAGACCTGGATTTTCTTCTCTTAAAAAGAAAGAACAGGGGCCTGAGCGATAGCCCAGCGGGTAGGGCGTTTGCCTTGCACGCGGCCGGCCCGTGCCGGCCCGGGTTCAATCCCTGGCATCCCATATGGTCCCCCGAGCACCGCCAGGAGTAATTCCTGAGTGCAGAGCCAGGAGTAACCCCTGAGCATCGCGGGTGCGACCCAAAAAGCAAAAAAAAAAAAAAAAGAACAGTGGGGCCAGAGCGATAGTCCAGAGGGTAGGGCGTTTGCCTTGCATGCGACCGGGCCTGTGCCGCCCGGGTTCAATCCCGGCATCCCATATGGTCCCGAGCACTGCCAGGAGTAATTCCTGAGTGCAGAGCCAGGAGAAACCCCTGAGCATTGCTGGGTGTGACCCAAGAAGGAAAAACAAACAAACAAACAGATAGATAGATAGATAGATAGACAGAGACAGACAGACAGACAGACAGACAGACAGACAGACAGACAGACAGATAGATAGATAAAAAAGAAAGAACAGTGGGATGGAGACATACAGCAAGTAGGGCATTTGCCTTGCACAGGGCCAACCTGGACTGAACCCCTGGCACCCCATGTGATTCCCTGAGTCCCACTAGGAGTGATCCCTGAGCACAGGGCCAGAATCCCGGAGCACTGCCAGGTTTGGCTCTACCGAGATAAATGTAAAAATTTTAAACAAAGAACATTAGTGGGACAACTGGTGATATTTGAATAGACTGTGGAAAAAGTCCATATTAGCATTAATTTGCTAATGTGAACACTGTTCTGTGGTTAAGTAACATGTCCTGGTAATTTGAAAATGTAATTAAAGTAATTAGTAGGAATAAAAACTTGATCCAAACCACCAAGGGTTTAGGAATGAATAATGCAAACATGGAAAACAAAAAAGCAAATGCAATAAGGTACTAGAAGTCAGGGAGTCTGTGAGAAGGGGAATCTTTGGACTGTTCCGGAAACATCTCAACAAGTTTAGGGGTTGGAGGGAAGCACAGTAGTAGGGCATTTGCCTTGCAGGTGGCCGACCCAGGTTCAATCCCGGCATCCCATATGATCCCCGAGCACTGCCAGAAGTAATTCCAGAGTGTAGAGCCATGAGTAACCTCTGAGCATAGCCAGGTGTGACCCAAAGAGCCAAAGGGGTAAAAAAGTCCAGAATTGCTTTCAACTTTAAAGTCAGCCTAACAGGAGCCTCTTAGGGTGGATACAGATCTCACTGAGCACAGTGACTTTGCTTGCAGGACCGCTGGGTTTGATCTCCAGCACCACACGGTTCCTTGAGTACTGGCTGGCTGACTCTTGAGCAGACAGCCGGAAGTGAACCCAGTATCAAACCAAACAAAAAAAGTAACCTTCTTACAAAGCATCCTCAAAAATATTTCTCTGTCCCGCCCTCTCTCATAGTGAGGCTAAGTCACTCATTTCAAATTTAATGTCTTCCCAGTCTGCATATGAAGTCTATGGACCCCCACCCAACACCAACCATGACCCAGCACCCAGCCCCTTCCAGCCCTTTTCCCACTCTCCTGGGTCCCCTTCCTGCCCATCTTATCTGACAGTGATTCCCTGTTGCCTCAGATTTCCAGACTAGAAATCTTGATGGCCCCTGACATCAACTGTGAGAAAGTTCTGAAATTCACCTTTTGAACAGAACTCTCAGAAGGGTTCTTTAGTCTTTACTTACACCTTCTCTCTCTCACAGCTGATCCACATACTTCCTGTTCTAATTACAGCCTCTAAATCTATGCTTCCTCCTGGTCTCTTCTGCCTTCAATCAGATGAATACCTACTGTGAGACAACTGTAATTCAGGTCTGGGTGGAGCTCAGTGGTCAGGCCCACACACTTTGCATGTAGAGAGACCCGAGGTCAATCCAGGGCACTGCATGGTTTCCGAGCATCACTGGGATTGCTTTGGTGGCCCCAGCACTGCCAGCCTGAGCAGCACCACAACACATGCATCGAATCATCTGGCTAAGTTGAATGAGTAAGGGGGTGGATCCCAGGCCCCTGAACACCATTTTTAGAGGCTCCCCAAAGGACCCAAGCTTGACTCCTCATGCTCCCTTGTTCTATGTTTTCTCTCTCTCTCTCTCTCTCTGTCTCTCTCTGTCTCTCTCAAGTTGAATCACCATAAATCACAAAGTTATTCAGAATTGAGTTTCAGGCATGAAAGTTCCAGCACCAATCCCTTCATCAGTGTCCACTTCCCTCACCAATGACTCCGGTTTTCCCTCCCAACTGCTGTACGTACTTAAGGAAAAGTTACTAAAATGTATCAAGACCCTTCAGTGTATTGGGGCCTGAGCAATAGTACAGCAGGTAGGGGCGTTTGCCTTGCACGCAGTCTACTAGAGTTCAATCCCCAGCATCTCATATGGTCCCTGTGAACACTGCCAGGTGTAATTCCTGAGCGCAGAGCTAGGAGTAAACCCTGAGCATTGCCAGGTGTGACTCGAAAAAGAAAGGAAAAAAAAAGTACTGAAATATTGGGGCCAGGGATGTGGCTCAGTGTTAGGGCACTGGCTTCATTATATGTGAGGTCCTGGGGGTTTGATCCCTGGCAAGGCAAGAAAAAAAAATATTTACAATATTTTTACAATATTTACAATCACTTGATCACTTGATCACTTGACTTGAATCCCGTTATTCATCGATTTGCTCAAGCGGGCGCCAGTAACATTTCCATCGGACCCTATCACATGCCAATGTAGCCCAATGGCATCTGGTTGATTCAGGAATATGAAGAGCCTCAAACCGTTCCTTCAGGGTCTTGACAAGAAAGTCTGACCATCTTGTAGGTGGGCGGCCACGTGATCTTTTGACATCCCGTGGGATCCAGTCGGTAATGGCTCTAGTTCAGCGGTTGTCTCCAAATCGCATTACATGTCCAGCCCATCTGATTTTTGATGCTTTGTCAAACGAGACAGCGTTTATCCAGAAGTCCTGGATAATCTTCTCCATTGCCTTTCTGGAAGATGTGATAGATCCATCAGGCGTCGGAGGGCAGTCATCTTGGTCTTATAGTTGGCAAAGGACAGGCGGGCGGTGCGAATGCTTTTCCCGGCTTCTGCTGCATCTTCCAGTATTTCTGCCTTCTGTACAATATTTACAATATTATTGTATATATACAATATGTATATATACATCGGCAGAGCCTGGCAAGCTACCTGTGTCGTATCTGATATGCCAAATACCAGTAACAATTCTAGACCTCTCTCCCATGACCTAATGGAATGGTTTGAGGCTCTTTATGCTCCTGGAGCAAACAGGTGCCCTTGGGCTCTACTTGCATGAATCAGGACATGGAGATGTTACTGGTACCCGCTCGAGCAAATCGATGATGAACGGGAAGACAGTGATACAGTGATGTATATATATACATATAAAATATATATAAATAATATCAAGTATCTTTATATCAGCAATTCTAGGATTATTTCCAAGGTAATAATTCTTAATTTCAGGGAAACTTATTTCCAAAAATCTAATCAGAGATACCCATAAGGAAGGACTGAAGCTAAGTTCTTCCCATACCACTTTCCTCTGGAAGGTTTGGCCCAAACTGGGTGGTATGGCTGAGCCAGCCGCTGGAGTCAATCATTTTCTGTTTCTGTTCCAAAGTCTCCTTCTGTGGGTATGAGTCCAGGAATTATGACACTGCCTGTGTCCTGCCTCTGTGTGTGTGTGTGTGTGTGTGTGTGTGTGTGTGTGTGGTAGTGGCGGGCAGGTGAGGGGGAAGGGGCACCTGGCCACAGGCAGTGACTTTCTTCTAGAACAGGCAGGCTGCCTAGGAAACCAACGTACCTTATCACAACGTCAAACTGGTTCAAGATTTCACCCAACTCTAGTCCCTTGAGTATCCCGCCGCTGCCGACCACCACACAGCGCCGACAGCTCTTTGCTTTCAAGTGCTCAGGGAAGTCATCCTCCGGCAAGAGTCCCAGGAGAGTCTGCACTTGTGGGGAGAACTTCCGGAACCCAAAGGGAGGCTCATATTTGTACTCGGCTTCATTCGCGTGGGGGGTCCTCTTCACAAAAGGCGCCAAGTTCATGCTGTACCTGTGCTCAAACAACTTTGCCATGGACTGCTCTGCAAACCCAGGTCGGCACTCCTTTCCCAAGATGTGCTGAGCGTATTTCTGAGCTCTCTGCAACAGAAGCACAGCCACGTGAGCTAAGAACCCTCTCAGGTCAAGAAACTCACTCCTAGGGATGACTCTGTACTCCTCCAGGGTTGCTACGACCCCCCCACTCATTACTCAATAGAGGCTCAGAAAGTGAAAGCAGCGGTCGGGAAAGTCACGTACACAGAGACCAACTCAACAAGATTGTTTCATTCTACAGTAAAGATGCTCCCCTCCCCAGGCCGCTTTCCACCCCGCCCCATTTTATCCTTGTTCAAGTAAATCTGGGGTACACAATTTAAACTTCGGGCTTAAAAAAGATGCTTGGAGGTGTACACAATTTCATGTTTCACAAAATTCTGACACATGCTACAACTAGGGTGACCCTGTGGCTATCATAGCATATTTATTGTGATGCAATAAAATTGTCACAGAGAGAGGACTGGAGCGGGAGTGCAGAGCGGAGGGCACTAACCTTGCATGTGGCCGGCCCAGGTTCAATCCCCATTACCTCTTAAGATCCCCAAGTACTGCCAGGAATAATTTCTGAGTACAGAATCAGGAGTCATCCCTGAGTATTGCTGGAGGTGGCCCTACTGCCCCCTAAACCACCAAAAAAAAAAAAGTCACAGAAAGACACACAGGATGATTCCATTTACATGAGGGATCTAAGGTGTCCAGTTCTTAGAGACAGACAGATGTGGGGAGTATAGAACTGGTGCAGGGGACAGAAAGTGGGAACTGTTTAAATGTAACTGAGTTTATAGGACTTTTAGTTCTACAAGTTGAAAAATCTTTGGAAATCTTTTTTCACTACCGCTTGAATATGCTGAGCAGTTAAATAGATTTAATGATATATTTAAAACTGGTTAAGGTGGTACTTTTTTCCCCCACTTGAATATATTCTATTCAAGTTCCGGTGTAGTAAGATGAGAAGTAAGTGCATTTATCAGCTGGTGTCATTAATTCTATAAAGCTGGAAGGTAAAATGACTTTTTGATTATTTTAAAGTTACAAGGGGCCTTGGTTTCGCAGTTTCCATTATGCTAATGTTTTGCATCATAAGAGATGAATGATGAGTGCCAAGTATTCAAGCCCCAGATAGATGCAGCAAGACCCAAGTTTGAGAAAGAGTACAGAGCCTGGCAGGCTTCCTTTTGATTCCTTTGGCAGCGGAGACCTTAGAACTGCTGGTCAGGAAAGTCTTCCCTTATCCCTGTGCTTATCTCTTATCCTCCACACCCAGTGACTCTGGCCCTGTCTACACTCTCCCCCAGATACCTTCCCCTGTGTATGCACCCAGCATTCACTTCACAGCCAACTGGTCCGGGCAGGACCAACAGGGGGCCACACGTACCCTGCACATATGTCTCTATTCCCTGCTCAGAGGTTCTAAACATCTGAAGCAGACAACAAGTCCAGCCCTCACCCAGTACACATCATAGATAAGTGAGGTCATCCTGTGTCACCCTTCCCTGGCTTACTTCATTCAACATGATGTATTGAAGTAAGGGGGGCCTACATCACCCCTAATCCCAGTGTTTAGAGAGAAGGACAGGAAAGGAAAGCAATCAAGGGGGCAAGAAGAGACCAGGAAGTAATGGGTGAACAGGCATCAGGGCTTCAGTTATAATGGTGATACGAGTGAGGGACAGGCATCAAGGCTTCAGTTATAATGGTGATACGAGTGAGGGGTATAGCATGGATCCAAAGCCCTGACTCAACAGCACTGGGCCCAGGAGATCTAAGCCGCAGCCACTGGAACTTACTTGTGTGCCTGTCAAGTCGACAGGTGGGGATGGAGTGGTAGGTGGTGGGGGGGTGGATCTTGGGAACATTGGTGGAGGGAGGTTGATACTGGGGTAGGATTGGTGTCGAAATTTATATGCCTAAAACTCAACAATCAATGACTTTGTAAATCACAGCTCTGTTATTAGAAATGAGAAGGGGGAAAAAAAGGTCCAGTTCAGTTCTCCACGGAAAGGCACCCAAGTATCTGTTTTTCACAAATCCTCTCAGACTGAAATGATCTCGGAGAAATGCCCAGATGGGAGTCTGTAGAGAAGCTTAATGGCATCTCCTGACTGGTCGGGCAGGGAGGTGCGTGGACTGGTGCACACCTGCCAGGCAGCCAGATCTGGAAGGAGTGAAATTTCCTTCCATTCCCTTGGCACAGTTCCATGTCAGGTTTCCAGCTTTACTGGTGTGTGGATTATGAGCCAATCAAAACGCCTGGTCACCTCATGGACTACTGTTGTCTGCCATGAGGTAATCGAGGGCTCCCAAGAGAGTAAGTGCGCTGACCAATGGCTCAAGGCACAGCAATTGTCTTTTCTTCTTTTGTTTCATCTCATTAGACCATGTGTATCAAGCACTGAGAAAGCACTCAAGAGAATTTCTTCTAACCAGAAATGGTCCTAGTCTCTCTTCACCCCTTTCAGAGCTTCAATGCTCCCAAGACAAAATCCTGGGAGAGCTGCTCAGAGGATGGAGCAGGGCTGAAGGGGGAAGCGCCGAGACTTTCCCCTTCTGAGCTGCTGCCAGCACCAGAGCTGGAAGGAGGCTCCTGAGGGACAGCGAGGGTGGAGATGCCATCCGGAGGTGGTTAGCTCTACTCGGGGTGAGGATCTCCCTCCCTGGGAAGCAGAAAACCGGCATACTCTTGACCACAGAGTGCCAACTCCCATGGCGCTCCATTAAGTCATGGAAGTAGAGCTTTGGCTTGTAAAAAGTCTTCCAGGCCACACTTGCTGGCTGCTGCAGTGAAGAATAAACAGGCGCTGCAGGGTGCCAACTGTCAGTAATGTGGCGATTTGCCATGAAAAACCACAATGTGAAAATCCACTGAAGGATAGAAAGGAAATTGAAGTAATTTTCCTTAGCAAAACCTCCACTTGCATTTCTACTTCATAGTTTCCTGCCATACCCTGTGGCACTCAGGGGGCCAGTGGGTTCGCCTGGCAATGTGTGGCAGTCTTTGGTTTCCTTGCCCAGGGCTGGAAATTGGCCCAAAGCACTGGGAACCACCTAGGGCTGGGGTATAAACTCAGGGCCACAGATGTACTAAGTGTGTACTCCACCATTTATACCACCTCCACACTTAATAGTTACTCTAGCTATTAAGTTGAAGCTAACTGTTCTCAGAAACCTAGGCATGTGGTATACTGCTTGGTATTGAACAATGGTATTCTCTGTTAGGCATGGATCTGCCTACATCAAGGGCAGGATGGAGCATTAAATGGAAGGAGAACCTTGAGTTAAACAAACCAGGGTGAGAACCTGCCTCAGTCATAAGCTATGGAACTGGGGGCATGGGTTCGCTCAGGAGACTCTGACTTATACTGGGACTGGTCTCTCCCCTTTCTGGGCTGCCATCATACCTGGTGCTATGTACAAGAACAGCAACTATGGGCAAAGTTAGTGCCACATTGGTACAATTAAAGGGGGCTGTCTATAAAAACTAGGTCACAGAAAGATTCCACAGGGAACTGAACCAAACTATGGGGGTTTGGGCTGAGGGCAGAGTTGGGGGGTCATGACACAGTGTGAGAAGGTACTTGGATAACAGAGAAGTCTCAATGTTGGGTTATGCCAGTGGTGAACAATATAAATTCTCTTACACTCATCAAACAGCATGCATTAAGGAAATAATAGCATGTGAGAAAGGAATAATCTTCACGATGCTTTTTGAGTACAAATAACTGTTAAGAAAAGAACCAAGAAAATCTGTTATGAATTAGGTGCCAGATCCAGTTCTTGATCAGTTTCACGAGCAGTGTCTTCATGGTGAAAGCAATTACACTGAACTAAGGCTTCAGAACAGTTAACTCCTTGCAGCATTCAAGGAAAGTCTGGGGAAATGGCGGGCAGTTCGGAGGTTAAGAGAACAGGTTTGTACCCCCTCCCTGCTCCAGCCCTCTGATTGCCACTGCTCTGCTCCAGACCGCTCTATCCTAGGTTTCAAAACTCAAAACCACGCAGCCGCTAGCACGGCCACGTGAAGTACTTTATTTTCCTATATCCACTATAGTAGTATTAAGGTACATTTTCCACAGTACACCCACATCGCTCAGAATCTGTGAATAACCATCAACAATCTTTACTGTACTGTCCAGACATACAGTGCCTAATACACTCAAGTTGCAACCTATAACAATCATAATGGTAAAGCAACATAGAATTACATCAAGCTCCATAAGCGAAGTCACCTTCCAAGAGAAACCAAGCAATAATGATGAGCTGAATGATCTCTCTGATAAGCAATTTCGAAGAGAGTTGTTAAGAATGCAAAACATGAACTTTTTAATTGTATTATCTTTTTATTTGTATATCTCACGGTGGTATAATAAAATACTTAAAAAAATTAAAAAAAAAAAAAAAAGAATGCATAAGGAGCTCAAGGAAGCAATGGAACACAGAGTCAATAAAGTGAAAGAGGACATGAAAGCAGAAGTGAGGAAATTGGAAATGAAAATGCAAGCAGAAATAAAAGACATTAGAAATGAGATGGGGGAAATGAAAAACTCACTGAAAGGCCTTCGTAGCAGAGTAACAGATGCTGAGGACAGAATCAGTGAGCTCGAAGATGAGGTGCAGAGATTTTCTAGGCAAAAAGCAGAAGACGGAAAAAGGACTCACAGTAAATGAACAGACAACAAGAGATAACTGAGATGAAGCCAAAAGGAATAACATAAGGATCATTGGAGTTCCAGAGGGACAAGAAGAAAACCCTGATGAAGAAGCAACTATCAGAGCAATCATTGCTGAAAAGTTCCCGGAACTGGAGAGCACGTGCTCCCAGATTCAGGAGGCTCGAAGGGTACCATCTAAAAAGAAACCCAAATAAGAATACCCCAAGACGTATCCTAATAAAAATGACAAGAACTGGGAAATGGGCAATGGTGGAGGGCGGGGTGCTGGAACACTGTGACCGAAACCTCTAAACATGAACAACGTTGTAATTATATATCTTACGGTGTTATCACTTATCAGTATGTTCCCGTTAATCATCTATTTGCTAGAGCAGGCCCCAGTAATATCTCCATATATCCTGTCTCATATAATAAAATATTTAATAAAAAAAAATCAACCCTGCCAACTGCTGATGCTCAACTTCTAGGCTCCAGGATTGTGACAAACTAAATTTCTAAACCACACAGCCTTTGATATTTGGTATGTGATTTGGTAGTTTCAGGAAACTAATATAGAAATCCACTCTTGATCAGAACAAAGCACTTGATTTTTTTCTATCAAAATCTGGTCTTTTCCCACTTACCTCACCTATCTTCCTCATCTTTGTATGACCTCCAATCAGAAAACTACCAGAGACCCAGCATTATTTCCATTCCCATTTCCCCCAAACCATCTATTACAACCCTGTTAATATTACTCTTAGAAGTCATTTTGAGTCTACCTTATTTTTTCTTCTTCTTTCCCCTCTGTTCTTAAATCTACTTTCTTCACTTTATCTCCATCACAGGCACCCAATTCCCTACCACTAGAATCTCCATTTGGATTATTGCAAAACCTCCTAAATAGTTTAACTTCTTCCATTTTCCTTTTTTCTCCCCTAATGTAACCTTCCTGTCTCAGCTCAGCAGCAAAAGAAATTACTTTTTATTACATGTAACTTTTGCTTTTTCTGTCTGTTTAAAACTCTTGTGCAATACAGACTTCTGCAACTGATAATGAGTAGTGTCCCAACAAATCCATCACAATTTCAAAAAACATATTAATATGTGGGGCTGGAGTGTAACATGTAGGGTACATGCGGTGGAACTGGGTCGATCCCCAATATCCCACATATTCCTCCATGACTGTCAGGAGTCAGCCCTGTGCATAGAGTCAGGAATAAATATTAAGCATAGCTGTGTGTGGCCCCAAGCCCAATTATCCTTACCTATGTATATCATAGCTTACCTCAGCAGAACTTAAATGTGCTTAAAATACTTACAATAAAGTTAGGGGGGGAATAATTTTATACAAAGCCTAATTATTGTAAGTAAACTTAAAATATATTTATTTTTGGTTTTGGTTTAAAATTTATTTTGTTTTGTTTTATTTTTCGGTTTTGGGGTCATGCCTGGCTTTGCTCAGGGCTTATTCCTGGTTTTGCACTCAGGAATTACTCCAGGTGGTGCTCAAGGGACCTAATCGGGTGCCTGGATTGAACCTGGGTTGGCCATGTGCAAGGCAAGTACCCTACCTGCTGTACTATCTCTTCAGCCTTCACAAAGCCAATTTTATAACAAAATATTAAGTAGCTGATTGCTTATTTATGTACTGAAATTGAAAAACAATACTCTAATTCAAAATTTGAGGTCTGATACCTACTAAATGTGTATCACTTCCATAGCATCATAATGTAAAAAGTTATTGTTGAAATATCCTAAGTCAGGGACTCTCTTAGGATAAAACTAAACTCTTCAATATGCTTTATTTGACTTTCTGACTACTTATCAACAAATATGACTTGTACCCCCTGCTCTCCACTTAATTTTCTTTCATTCCTTGGAAAATGACAGGCAGTTTTTCCCATCTCAAGGGCTTTCCTTTGCTCCCTCTACCTAGAATGCTTTCTCATACTTCTTTTCACAGGTTTAATCCTTCTCTCTTGGGTTTTAGTTTTACAGTAATTCCTCCACTGAGGTCTTCTCTGCCCATTTCAAGGTCTTTATTATTCTCATTCTACACCTTTAACCTTTATTTCCTCAGTGCTTATTATAAGTTGTTATTTTAAAAAATTAAGGACCCAAGAATTATTATAGCTAATATCCAGAAAATACTTGTCATATATCTTCACTACACTTATCTTATTAGAGTCTCATTATCTATTAGATTGATATTTTATGTTATATCTTATAAAGTTATATATCTGTTATATCTTATATATAAGATATCTGTTATCTTATTAGAGTCTCATAACTATCAAATGATGATTAACACCACCATAAAATAATAGTACAAGAACAATAAATCCATAAAAATGACAAGAACTATAGATAAGATAGAATACTGAAAGCTGCAAGATCAAAGAAGGAAATCACATACAAAGGAAAATCCCTAAGGTTTACAGTAGATTTTTCAGAGGAAACACTCCGAACCCGAAGACAGTGGTGGGATATTGTGAAAAGACTCAACAAAATGAAGGCCTCACCAAGAATTCTTTACCCTGTCAGACTCACATTTATATTTGAAGGAAAGATACACAACTTCATAGATAAGCAACAGTTTAAGAACTTCATAGACTCAAAACCAACTTTAAAAGAAGGACTGAAGGAGCTGCTGTAAGATAAGACAAATCCTAAAAACACAAAAAACTTATTCAAAAAATGGCACAAAATCCTATGACAATAATCTCTCTCAATGTCAATGGCCTAAATGCACCAATAAAGAGACACAGAGTGGCAAAATGGATTAAAAAAACTGAATTCAACATTCTGCTGCCTACAAGAAACACATCTAAACAATCAGAGCAAACACAGACTTGAAGTCAAAGGCTGGAAGACAATCTTCCACGCAAACAACTCCTCCTAAAAGGCTGGTGTGGCCATACTAGTATCTGACAACATAGACTTCAGACTAAAAAAGGTTAGAAGGAACAGTGAAGGCCATATCTTAATGATTAAGGGATGCGTATATCAGGAAGAAATTACACTCCTAAACATATACGCACCCAACGAGGGGCCAGCAAAATCTTAAAAAAACTTCTAATAGACTTCAAAGAAGACATTGATAGCAACACAGTAGTAGTTGGAGACTTCAACACTGCTCTATCAACTCTTGAAAGATCGACAAGAATGAAACTCACCAAGGAAATACTGACCCTGAAGGAAGAAATGGAAGATAGAGGGCTGGTTGATATATACAGGGTTTTTCATCCCAAAAAAGGATGAATATACATTTTTCTCCAGTGCACACGGAACATTCTCCAAGATAGATAACATGCTGAGACACAAAACATACTGTTGGATTACAGATTTAGCTAATCTGGGAGCTTTGGTGTTTTGCCCACTCACAGCTTTATCTAGTTAAGCCAAGGTTCATTCTAATGAGACCTCTCTTCTATGTAAACACTGCTAGAGGGTGTGGCAGTTACAGAAGTCACCTTGATTGAATAACTTCTGACTTATACATCTACTAAGACTTCTATGTTTTCTAGATTGGGCACAGCTCCTCTTTATACCCACTGCACCCAGCGTGGGACAGTTAGAATTTACCAGAAGACTAACACCCTGGCTACGTTGAGACTATAGAAAGACTATAGGAAGGATCATACTAGTTTGCTCTAAGCAGGTGAGTGTGACCCTTTCAGTATACTGAGAACAAGATACTCAGAATTGTTGCAGGACACCTAAAAGCCTAGGCTTCTGCATCTGCCCTGGATTGCCTCCCTGCCGGTCACTTCATAGATAGGGGGATAGTCTGAATGTGGCAGTCTTATCAGATCATGTATTCTGTACTGGCTGGTATAAATATTCTCTCATGCTACCACAAGCATCGTGGGACTAGCTAGATCTTGCCAGCATATTTGCCTGGCCATGTTGGATCTCTAAGTAATTAGACCAGAAAGAAATGCTGTTTGCCTCCAAGCAAGCAAGCATGGCTCCCTGATAACTCAAAGGCAACTAAAATACAAGACTACCGTGAAGTAGACAAGACTCTTGTGAAGGCTAGGAGAAATATTTAACTGGCATTAGTATTAGTCTTTGGTACAGAGACATGCCATCTCAGAAACCCCCTTCTCTACCCTATAAAGGCAACTCCAGGCAGATCTTGGCTTAAGATATTAGGTGAGGTGCTGGGAGAAATTACCTGAGGGCATTTGATCCTTCCTGCCAGGGGAAGTTACATTTAGCTTATAGCTTCTCTCAGCTCTGCTAGGAGGCTTTTAATTAGCTCTGGGTCCTTGTAAACAACCAGATGGTCTCCTGAAGTTGCTACATTTCTACAGAGCTATTTTCCTGTTTTCATCTCTAGATAGCCCAGCCAGAATGGGCTGGGCTGGGTAGTTGCCCAGCCAGAATGGGCTGGGCTGGGGAGTTTGGGCGGATTTCTAGCTATAAAATAAGCTGCAAGAAAAAAGAAGTGCTCTCTTTTTTTCCCTTTTTGTGCCATTTCGGCTTCCCTTGGTGTTTGCCTCTCTGTCCTCTCCATTCTCTGTTGGGCCTCAACATGTGGTGGCAGCCATCTTGGCCTACACCTGGCTGGGGCCTAGCTGGGAACCCAGATTCTGGAGGTTTTCCCTGCTCTTGGATTGTATATTGGAACCTGTGATAGTAGAACCCTTTTAAAACTGCGTTGGATTCCTGAGTCTTCATCCATTCCCGCCGACTCTGGAGGTAGAAGGGAACTTCGCTTCCCGGCACTGTCGGGGACCCTGGCGGTGCTCCCTGACACAGAATCACCCTGGTGCAGATAATAGTAAGAAGGACCTTGTGGGTACCATCTAGATTACATGAAGCTCATGAAATTAAGATGTATTACTTTATATCAGCCCCTCCAGTGTTTTACATAAGAGATAATCTTGGGATTAGTTCTTGGGTAACCTTTGTTTATACCTGCAATAGGGTGTGGCTCTGCCCTTCTACATTTATTTAGGGTTGCGTTGTTGACACAACCCTCCCTGGATCACTTTGGTGTATATAAGGGGACTGACTAGAGGCCCCTTCAGCCTTTTCACCCCCGGCTTTTTGGCTCCTGAGGCTTTAGGCTTTTGGCTTTTTGGCTTTTTGGCCTTTTGCTCCTTCTTCTGGGTAGGACTCATCTTGGGTGAGATCCTCTCTCTTTGGTGGGAGACTTAGGCTCTTTTTATGGTCTAAGTTCAGACCAGAGCTAGAGTTTGTTCATTATATTGGAGTGCTGTGGAAGAGCTTTTGTACTATTAAAAGCCTTTTTTGGAATTGTGCTGGACTCATGAGTTTTCATCTGTTCCCCTGGCATCCTCAGAGGTAGAAGAGAACTTCTGTCCTGACACTGTCGGGGACCCCAGCGGCATCCCCGACAACATACCTCAATAAAATAAAAAAGATATAATTGTGTCAACTATCTTTTCAGACCATGATGCAATGAAAATGCAAGTTAACCATACACAAAAACAGGGAATCAAACCAAACACCTGGAAACTGAACATCTCACTGCTGAACAACCAATGGGTCATAGAAGAAATCAAACAGGAAATCCAAAGATTCCTGGAAACAAATGAAAATGAAGACACCAACTATCAAAACTTGTGGGACACAGCAAAAGCTGTGTTAAGAGGAAAGTTCATAGCACTACAAGCATTCAAAAGGAAAGAAGAAAGGGCCCACATAACTAACCTGACCTCACAGCTCAAAATGTTACAAAAAAAGACCAATAAAAGGAAACCAACCAAGGCAGAAAAAAAGGAAATAATAAAACTTAAGAGAAAATCAACGAACTGGAAACCAAAAAAAAAAAAAAAAAATCCGAAAGATTAATGAAACCAAGTTGGTTCTTTGAAAAAATAAACAAGATCAACAAACCACTTGCAAGACTTGTAAGGACAGGGAAAGAGAGAACCCAAATATACAGAATCAGAAATGAATAGGGGGACATCACAACAGAAACCACAGAAATCCAAAAGATCATCAGAGATTACTTTGAGAGTCTGTATGCCATGAAACATGAGAACTTAGAAGAAATGGATATATTTCTGAATTCCTATAACCTTCCATGGCTGAAATAAGAAGACATGCAATACCTGAATAAGCTGAAACAAGAAGACATGCAATACCTGAATAAGCCTATCACCATCGAGGAAATTGATACAGTAATTAAAAGTCTGCCCAAACACAAAATCCCAGGTCCAGATGGATTCATTAGTGAATTCTACCAAACTTCTAAGGAGGACCTACTCCCAGTCCTTTTCAAGCTCTTCCAGGAAATAGGAGAAATAGAAATGCTCCCAAACAGTTTCTATGAGGCACACATCACCCCTCATACCCAAAGCAGGAAGAGATAACACAATGAAAGAAAACTACAGACCGATCTCCCTGATGAACACAGATGCTAAGATCTTCAACAAAATACTAGCAAACAGAATCCAAAGACTCATCAAAAAGATTATACATCATGACCAGGTAGGATTCATCCCGGGAATGCAAGGATGGTTCAACATTCGCAAGTCAATAAACATAATACATCATATCAATAAGAGAAAAAAAAAACCATATGATCCTATCAATAGATGCAGAGAAAGCATTTGACAAGATCCAGCACCCGTTCATGATTAAAACCCTCCAAAAAATGGGAATTGAAGGAACCTTCCTCAAGATAGTCAAAGCTATCTACCAAAAGCCCACAGCGAGTATCATTCTCAATGGGGAAAAATTAAAAGCCTTCCCCCCTAAGATCAGGGACAAGACAAGGTTGCCCCCTTTCACCTCTTTTATTCAATATAGTACTGGAAGTACTTGCCATAGCAGTCAGAGAAGAAAAGGACATTAAGGGCATCCAGATAGGCAAGGAAGAAGTCAAGCTATCACTATTCGCAGATGACATGATATTATACCTAGAGAACCCTAAACTCTCTACCAAAAAACTCCTAGAAACAATAGATGCTTATAGTAGAGTGGCAGGGTACAAAATCAATACCCAAAAGTCAGTGGCTTTCCTATATACAAATAACGAAAGAGAGGAAAGGGATATTAAGAACATGGTCCCGTTCACAATTGTGCCACAGAAAATTAAATACCTAGGAATCAGTTTAACGAAGAACGTAAAGGACCTCTACAAAGAGAACTACAAAACATTACTTCAAGAAATAAAAGAGGACACAAGGAAGTGGAAACACATTCCCTGCTCATGGATCGGGAGAATCAACGTTGTCAAAATGGTAATACTCCCTAGAGCTTTATACAAATTCAATGCCATCCCTATAAGGATACCCATGACATTCTTCAAAGAAATTGACCAAACACTTCTGAAATTTGTATGGAATAATAAACCCCCACGGATAGCTAAAGCAATCCTTGGGAAAAAGAAGATGGGAGGCATCACCTTTCCCAACTTCAAACTCTACTACAAAGCAGTGGTAATTAAAACAGTATGGTATTGGAATAAAAATAGACCTGTGGACCTATGGAATAGAGTTGAGTATCCTGACAACCAGCCTCAAATACATGAACAATTAATCTTCGATAAAGGAGCAAAAAGTATGAAATGGAGCAAGGAAAGCCTCTTCAACAAGTGGTGCTGGGAAAACTGGGCAGCTACATGTAAAAAAATGAATTTAGACCTCTATCTACCACCATGCACAAAAAATCAGATCAAAATGGATTAAAGATCTCAATATCAGACCTGAATCCATAAAGTACATCGAAGAAAATATAGGAAAAACCCTTCACGAAATTGAAGCTAAAGACATCTTCAAAGAAGAAACACCACTAACAAAACAGCTAGAAGAAAAGATAAACATATGGGACTATATGAAGCAAAAAAGCTTCTGCACCTCAAAAGAAACAGTGACCAAGATACAAAGAGAGTCCACAGAATGGGAAAGAATACTCACCCAATACCCATCTGATAAGGGGTTAATATCCAGGATATATCAGGCACTGGTAGAACTTTATAAGGAGAAAACAACCAACCCCATCAAAAAAATGGGGAGAAGAAATGAACAGAAACTTCAGCAAGAAACAAGTTAGAATGGCCAAAAGACATATGAAAAAATGTTCATCATCTTTAGTCATCAGAGAGATGCAAATCAAAACAACAATAAGGTATCATTTCACACACAGAGACTGGCACATATCCAAAAGAGCAAGAACAACAAGTGCTGGTGTGGATGCGGAGAAAAGGGGACATTCATTCACTGTTGGTGGGAATATTGACTGGTACAGCCTTTTTGGAAACCAATATGGACATTCCTCCAAAGACTAGAAATTGAACTCCCTTTTGACCCAGCCATACCACTCCTGGTATGCCAATACACATCTGATAAGGGGTTTAATATCCAGGATATATCAGGCACTGGTAGAACTTTACAAGGAGAAAACAACCAATCCCATCAAAAAATGGGAAGAAGAAATGAACCCTTATCAGATGGGTATGCCAGATATACCCTGGGAAGCCAAAAACACACAGCAGAAACACCATTCACACTTTTATGTTCATAGCAGCACTATTCACAATAGCCAGAACCTGGAAACAACCAGTATGCCCGAGAACTGATGACTGGATAAAGAAACTTTGGTACATCTACGCAATGGAATACTATGCAGCTGTTAGGAAAAATGAAGTTATGAAATTTGCCTATAAATGGATGGACATGGAAAGGATCATGTTGAGTGAAATTAGTCAGAAGGAAAGAGTTGAAGTTATGAAATTTGCCCATAAATGGATGGACATGGAAAGGATCATGTTGAGTGAAATTAGTCAGAAGGAAAGAGAGAGAGAGAGAGAGATAGGATGACTGCATTTATTTGCATGACATATATATCACGATCACGATCTTCCTGTTGATCATCTATTTGCTAGAGCGGGCACCAGTAATATCTCCATATGTCCTGTCTCATGCCAGTAGAACCAGGGGCATCGGCTTGCTACAGGAACATAAAGAGCCTCAAACCATTATATTAGGTCATGGGAATGACCTAATATAATTGTTACTGGAATTTGGCATATCAAATACAACACGAGAAGCTTGCCAGGCTTGCCGAGCGTGAGGCAAACTCTTTTAAACACCTCCAAATAAAGCATTTATTGATGAACCGCCGCAAGCGGCCGCCCACGAGCCAGGCTGTGATGGGCTGGTCTGCTGGGTGGAGTTCTGACGAGAGGGAAGTCCAAATGTGGAAAATGACGGTGCCCGTGGAGTGAGGGGGTGGTCTGGCTTGTTGTGAGGCTCTGCTGAGGTGGTGGGCCAGGGCTAGAACCTGCCATGCCTCCCGACTGCCTCATGAACGGGTGTGCACAGGGAGAGCAAGGAACAGCTCTTCCCCATGTCTGAGAGTCTCTGGACCAGTATACATGGGCCGGACTGAGGAAAAAGCTACTGCAGGGTGGGTGGCGATGATCCGGGCTGTGATGGGCTGGTCTGCTGGGTGGAGTTCTGATGAGAGGGAAGTCCAAATGTGGAAAATAGCGGCACCCGTGGAGTGAGGGGGGGGTCTGGCTTGTTGTGAGGCTCTGCCGAGGTGGTGGGCCAGGGCTAGGAACCCGCCATGCCTCCCGACTGCCTCATGAACGGGTGTGCACAGGGAGAGCAAGGAACAGCTCTTCCCCATGTCTGAGAGTCTCTGGACCAGTATACCTGGGCCAGATTGAGGAAAAAGCTGCTGCAGGGTGGGTGGCGATATATATATATATATGCATATTATGACACCAAATCCAATGTCAGGCAAAACGTGGACCAGGAGGTCTTACCGAAAGTGGAAATTACCGCAAAAGTGTGGGAGTCAGAGGTTAGGTAAGACAGAGAAGGGAACATGTGTGAATAAATGTCGAAAGGGCTAATACCAACCTAGAACTGAGCATTAAATATAGGCAAAAAATGCACATGATGGCCTCTAAGTGTATATATTGCAACCCACAATGTATAAGAGAAGTAACAGAGAGAGAGGGAGAGAGAAAAGAGATAAAGAACCTGCCATTTAGGGAGGCTATGGATGGGGGAGGGAATTGGAGACATTGGTGGTGGGAAATGGGCACTGGTGGAGGGCAGGGTGCTGGAACACTATGTGACCGAAACTCTAAACATGAACAACGTTGTAATTTTATATCTCACGGTGGTATAATAAAATATTTAATAAATAAAAAAGAGAACAGGTTTGTCTAATGTCGGGGAATGCCGCCGGGCCCCCAACAGTGTCAGGACAGAAGTTCTCTTCTACCTCCGAGGACGCCGGGAGAACAGATGAAAACTCATGAGTCCGGTGCAGTTCCAAAAATGGCTTTTAATAGTACAAAAGCTCTTCCACAGCAATCCAATATAATGAAGAAACTCTATCTCTGGTCTGAATTTAGACCATACAAAAGAGTCTAAGTCTCCCACCAAAGAGAGAGGATCTCACCCGAGCTGAGTCCTACCCAGAAGATGGAGCAAAAGGCCAAAGAGCAAAAAGCCAAAAGCAAAAAGCCGCAAGGCTGAGGAGCCAAAAGCCACAGGAGCCAAAAAGCCAAAAGCTAAAGGCCCAAAAGTGAAGGGGCCTCAAGTCAGTACCCTTTATACACCAAAGTAATCCAACCAGGAGGGTCATGTCAACAAAGAACTCTAAACAGAGTGTAGTGCCACACCATATTGCAGGTATAAACAAAGGTTATGCCAAGGTCTAATCCTTTCTACCAAGATTATCTCTTATGTAAAACACTGGAGAGAGGGGGCTGGTATAAAGTAATACATCTTAACTTCATGAGCTTCATGTAATCTAGATGGTACCCACAAGGTCCTTCTTATTATCTGCACCAGGGTGATTCTGAGTATCTTGTTCGTGTACTGAAAGGGTCACACTCGCCTGCTTAGAGCAAACTAGTATGATCCTTCCTATAGTCTCAGCGTAGCCAGGGTGGTAGTCTCCTGGTAAATTCTAACTGTCCCACGCTGGGTGCAGTAGGTATAAAGAGGAGCTGTGCCCAATCTAGAAAACATAGAAGTCTTAGTAGATGTATAAGTCAGAAGTTATTCAATCAAGGTGACTTCTGTAACTGCCACACCCTCTAGCAGTGTTTACATAGAAGAGAGGTCTCATTAGAATGAACCTTGACTTAAATAGATTAAGCTGGGAGTGGGCAAAACAACAAAACTCTCAGAATAGCTAAACCTGTCCTCCAACAGTCTAAGACTATGTTTTTCACATCCCACAAATGACTGCAGTCATTCTATGCCTGTCCCGCTCCTTTTGACTCATTTCACTCAGTATGACATTCTCCATGTCCATCCATTTATAAGCTTAACCCTAGTATTGTCGATTGAATAAGATGTGGTTACTTTCATTGTGGAACTGCCCACCACGAGATTCCCGTGTCCAAAGTTTCGATTCAGCCTTCTGGAACTGTGAGTTCCCATGTATGGTCTTGGTGGACATGATGAACTCAGATAGTCTCTCACCCTGTTCGTTCCATTCTAGGCCATGGGTGCCCATGTGGAGTCTTGGGCAGATCTTCTCAGTCCTATCTTGGCATTAAAATCACTGACTATGAACTTGCAGAAAGTGTAATCTTCTTTATAGAACTCCTCCAGTTCCTTGTAGAATTTTTTCAATTTCTTCTTCCTTATATGTGGATGTTGGTGCGTAGATGACAAAGATAGAAACTGCTGGCAGTGGGCCACATCTCTTCAAGTGTAATCGTCCTATCCGGTTTGTTAGGCATTCAAATGAATCAATGCTCATGACCAGGTTCATGTTGACAAGGGACACTAATACCACGGACACCTCTTTCATCACATGTTCTGAGGAACAGTTCTTCTCCAGTGTCAAAAATGGCATGATGCGATTGATGCCTTCTCTTCTCGGTCAGACCAATGATGTTGTCCTTGAACCATCAGGTCCCCGATATATACTTCTGGCGCCAGCGTATGTGCATTGAAAGTACAGACAATCAGTTTAATCCTTCTCGTTCTGGCAGCTTAGTTTGGCCCTGAGATTTTATCAACCACTCCTTGTTCGTCCTTCTTAATATTGCTGTATTAAGGGTTCTTTCAGGGTCAGGGAAATAAACATTGTTATTATTGGTTTTGGCATATTGAATATGCATTGGACAGCTTGCCAGGCTCTGCCATGCGGGCAGTTTACTCTCAGTAGCTTGACAGGCTCTCTGAGAGGGGTGGGTAGAAGATTCTTGGTAATTTGGAGATGAATCGCAGCAGCCGCAAAGTGTCCTGCACAACGGGAAGAGCTGGTAGCTGCTCTGGCGTGGTGTATCTGCATCCACATCTTATTCAATCGACATCTTATTCAATTGACGGTTTTGCCTGACCGATATCGCTGTCATCCCAAATTCCAAACAGGATCGGACCACCATCTCCTTTCTGCAAAATTCTACTTCACAAAATGGGGAGAAAAGGCTACAAAGTTTAAGAAGCAAACTCCCAGAATGACCACCAACTGGGAACTCTTTGACACATTGCAGCAACATGGAAAGATGCCATCATTGACAACACTGATGAAGAATACAACTGACTGGTTCAGCACCTCCATGATTGTGTGAAGAACACCAAGAGAGAGAAAGATACAAAAGGATGCCTGTCTTCAAAAACTCTCGAGCTCATTCACCAATGTGGCAAGGCGTGAGCCTCAGGCGACCAATTGCTAACGTCCAAACTTGCAAAGCATTGTAGAGAAGTGATAAAGGAAGACCTCAAAGAAAGAAGAACAGAAATATTGGCTGATGCAGCTATAGCCAGGAAAAGCATTGGCAACGCCCACTTGTCCTTTGCCAACTATAAGACCAAGATGACTGCCCTCCGACGTCCTGATGGATCTATTACATCTTCCAGAAAGGCAATGGAGAAGATTATCCATGACTTCTACGTGGATCTCTTTGATAGCCACGTTCACCCCCCCCCACATACCAAATACCGCACAATGGATATGTCGTTCCCAGCGTTCTCCCTTCTGAAATCCAACATGCCATTTCACTGGTATCACTGTATCACTGTCTTCCCGTTCATCATCGATTTGCTCGAGCGGGCACCAGTAACATCTCCATATGACCTGTCTCATGCAAGTAGAGCCCAAGGGCATCTGCTTGCTCCAGGAACATAAAGAGCCTCAAACCATTCCATCAGGTCATGGGAATGAGGTCTATAACAGTTACTGGTATTTGGCATATCAAATACGACACGGGTAGCTTGCCAGGCTCTGCCGTGTGGGTAACATACTCTTGTAGTCATCTAAAAATCCAGCATTTATTGATGAACCACACTATCGTAGCGGCTGCTACAAGCCGGACTGTGATAGGCTGGTCTGCTGGGTGGAGTTCTGATGAGGGGTAAGTCCGGATGTGGAAAATGGAGGCCTCTCATGGAGGTGGGTGGCGGGCCAGGGTTAGAACCCACCATCCCTCCTGGGTGCCTCATGAGCGGCTGGGCACAGGGAGAGCCAGTAGCAGCTCTGCCCCATGTCTCTAAGTCTTAAAGGAAGAATAAAATTCAAAAAAGATGAATCTCAAGACAAGATTCAGGGGCTGGAGTGATAGCACAGCGGGTAGGGCATTTGCCTTGCATGCAGCCGACCTGGGTTCGATCCCCAGCATCCCATGTGGTCCACCGAGCACCGCCAGAAGTCCTGAGTGAAGAACCAGGAGTAACCCCTGAGCATCACCGTGTATGACCCAAGAAGAAGAAAAAAAAAGATTCAAATGTTAACAGTTTAAGTTAAATTGACAATATCAAGACCAGAGTGACAGCACTGCTACAGCTGACACAGGTTCAATCCCCGGTGTCCCATATGGTTCCCTAAGCAGGAGTAATTCCTGAGTGCAGAGCCAGGAGTAACCCCTGAGCATTACCGGTGTGACCCAAAAAAAAAAAAAAAAAAAAAAAAAAAGATAATCTTGGGATTAGTCCTTGGCAGTAACCTTTGTTTATACCTGCAATAGGGTGTGGCACTGCTCTTCTACACTCTGTTTAGGGTTCTTTGTTGACATGACCCTCCCTGTCATACTTTGGTGCATATAAGGGGACTGACTTGAGGACCCTTCAATGTTGGGCTTTTCAGCTTTCGGCTTTTGGCTCCTGTGGCTTTAGGCTCCTCGGCCTCAGCTTTTGGCTTTTGGCTTTTTGCTCTTTGGCCTTTTGCTCCATCTTCTGGGTAAAACTCAGCTCGGGTGAGGTCCTCTCTCTTTGGTGGGAGACTTAGGCTCTTTTGTATGGTCTAAGTCCAGAGCAGAGTTAGAGTTTGTTCATTATATTGGATTGCTGTGGAAGAGCTTTTGTACTATTAAAAGCCTTTTTTGGAACTGTGCAGGACTCGTGAGTTTTCATCTGTTCCCCGGCGTCCTCAGAGGTAGAAGAGAACTTCTGCCCTGACACTGTAGGGGACCCCCGGCAGCGTTCCCGGCAGCGTTCCCTCACACCTCCCCATGCACATACACACAAAATCAATTTAAAAATTCAATTCCACAGGGGCTGGAGCGATAGTCCAAGGGGTTTTGTCTTGCACGCAGCCGACCCAGGTTCAATCCCGGCATCCCATATGGTCCTCCAGGCACCGCCAGGAGTAATTCCTGAGCGAAGAGTCAAGAGTAACCCCTGAGCGTCGCGCGGGTGTAACCCAAAAAAAAAAAAAAAAAAAAACAAGAAACTTACCACTGTGCATTTGCTAACATTAAAAAAATGACACATATTGTCATTGTCCTTAAAATATCTTAAAGAGATATTAGACACTGAAATATGAAATATACATGAAATATATGGAATTCTCTTGAAAAAACTGATCACAGTAGATACAGAAGGATAGACTGGTTATTAATTATACTGTTCATTGTTAGGGAAGTGGGATACCTGGAAATTCACTCTACTAGCTTCCCTACATTTTAAAACAATATATATATATATATATATATATATATATATATATATTTTTTTTTTTTTTTTTTTTTTTTGCTTTTTGGGTCACACCCGGCGATGCTCAGGGGTTCCTCCTGGCTCTGCACTCAGGAATTACTCCTGGCGGTGCTCGGGGGACCATGGGACACGGGATTGAACCCAGGCCGGCACGCTGGCCCGCTGCAAGGCAAACGCCCTACCCGCTGGGCTATCGCCCGGCCCCTAAAACAATATTTATTGATTTGACTTTTTGGGGTCACACCTGACTATGTTCAGGGATTACTTCTGGTGGCGCTTAGGAGACTATCTGGGAGGCCAGAGATTGAACTCAGGTTGCCCCTGTACAAGGCAAATGTCCTACCCACTGTACTAAGAAATAGCACCAGGCCCAGACAAAGACCTAAACACCTGAAGAATCTACATCAGTACTCATCAGTACACTGGCTCGGCTCTTCACATGGTACTTGTCTGAATGCAAGTTGCCCTCCCAATGTAAAACCAGCAGGACAGTTCTACTGTTCAAGAAGGGAGACATCCACGATATTGGCAACTATCGCCCCATCTGCCTGTTGTCCGTCATCTACAAGCTGTTCACTCGAGTCATTCTGAACAGGACTAGCAGAACATTAGATGAAGGACAACCATGCGAGCAAGCTGGCTTCTGAAAAGGATTCAGAACAATCAACCATATCCACACGGTAACTAAGTTCATTGAAGTTTGTAGGGAGTTCAAGATGCTGCTCTGTCTAACGTTCATTGATGTAATGAAAGCCTTTGATTCTGTTGAGACCGAAGCGGTCATTGAAGCCTAGCCAAGCAGGGCATTCAAACCCAATACTTCAAGATCCTTCGTGAGCCGTATTACAGATTCACCACCAGGATCTCACCATTCTACAAAGAAGTGATCATTGATGTCAAAAGAGGGGTTTGTCAGGGTGATACCATTTCACCAAAACTCTTTGGCGCCACCCTTGAGAACGTCATGCAACAATTAGAATGGGAAGGAATGGGAGTGAAGATAGACGGTTGGCAACTACACCACCTCTGCTTCGCTGATGACATCATTCTAAAACACCAAACATTAGCCAAGCGGCACAAATGCTGGCTGACTTTGACCGAGTATGTGGAAAGATAGGTCTACAGCTGAATCTCAATAAAACAATGTTCAGGAAAAATGAACTAGTTCCAGAAGCCCCATTCACTCTCAACAAAGCAAACATCTCTGAATGCAGCAGTTATGTGTACCTACGTCGAGAAGTCAACATGATGAACAACCTAAAACCTGAGCTGTGGGGATGGAGTGATAGTCCAGCAGGTAGGGTGTTTGCCTTGCATGCGGCCAGCCTGTGTCGGCCCATGTTCGATCCCTGGCATCCCATATGGTCCCCCAAGCACCGCCAGGAGTGATTCCTGAGTGCAGAGCCAGGAGTAACCCCTGAGCATTGCCGGGTGTGACCCAAAAAAGCAAACAAACAAACAAACAAACAAACAAATAAATAAATATATAAATAAAATACCAAAGTTAAAAAAAAAACCTGAGCTGTGCAGAGGAAGAAAGTGGCATACTTTCAAGATCATCGAAGAAATAGCAAAAAGGACAAAGAATCTCCGGGTCTGGGCACATTTCTTCGACTCCACCGTTCTCCCTGCATTAACATATGCCTCAGAGACCTGGGCCCTATGAAAGCAGGATGAGAACGCTATTCGGGTCTCCCAAAGAGGAATCAAAAGAGCTATGCTTGGAATATCACGCCTCACTCAAGTGAGAGAAGGAATGCAGAGTTCCGACCTCCATCAATGATCCAGAGTCAGGGACGCTGTCGCGTTTGCCAAGGCATCGAAAACCAGATGGGCTGGACATGTAATGCGACTTGGAGACGACTGCTGGACTAGAGCCGTTACTGACTGGATCCCACAGGACGTCAAAAGATCATGAGGCCGCCCACCTACAAGATGGTCAGACTTCTTCGTCAAGACCCTGAATAAATGATTTGAGGCTCTTTGGATTCCAAAGCAAGCAGATGCCACTGGGCTGTACTGGCACGTGATAGGGTCAAATGGAAACCTTTTTGGCACCCACTCTGAGCAAATCGACCGAATAACGGGATGTCAAGTGATCAAGTGAACCCTAGTACAGTAGAAACAAGGGCAGGAGGACTGGTCCATGGCTGGAAGCCTGCCTAAGTGCTGGGGGAGAAGGCAGTTGGGATAGAGAAAGGACCACCATGACAATGATAGTTGGAAGGGATCATCTGGATGGGAGATGTGTGCTGAGAGTGGGTAAAGGACCAAACATGATTATTGCCTGCTATAAAGGCAGGCTTTGGAATGTAGGATGGATGGGTGAGGGGTACTGGGGACATTCGTGGTGGGAAATGTGTACTTGTGAGGGATGGGTGCTGGAACAGTGTATGACTGAAACCCAATCATGAACAACTTTGTAACTATTTCACAGTGATTCAATTAAAAAAAAAAGATAACAGTTTCTAATACTTCATTCCAAGGCTTCTGGGCTTCCTCTAAATGCCTGAGTATGGATCTGCAATCAGGGAAATGCACACTTGGCAATAATTAACAACCCAGCACAGACTGAAATTCCCAAGGTGATATGGGCATCAACTCTCTAAAAGGAGAAATGGTCGATTTGAGATGGCTTTGAACCAAGCAGTGCAAACTGAAAGGAAAATGAATGTGCTCACATCATTCCTCAAATATCAGATTCTAAGTGCAATATCACATCTAATCACACTAATCACATCTAATCACAAGAATCAAAGCAGTTCCTGCAGAGCTACCGTCTTTAAACAACGGACACAATAAGGGGAATCTTTGCAATGAAAACACGATCCCTAGAGCTCACTGGACCATACTCAGCTATGTGAATGAGGGCAGGTCCACGGGAGCCAGGGAACCCGGCAGTCCAGTGGGGCTGCTGGGTTCCTAACCCCAACATCACAAGTTGCTGAATATAATCAATGGAGCTGTGAACTTATAGCTATATTGAGAATGACAGGGAGCCCTTTCTCTTGGCTTTGCCAATATACATTTCAAATTTACCCAAGCGCTATAAGAGGTAACAGCGCTTCTGGAGTCTGGAGACAGTTGTTCTAAAGCATATCCCCAGAACTCTGCTCTGACCACAGCTCTCAGAACACCGGGACCAAAGAGGCTGCTTCTTGGGCCGGAGTGATAGTACATCAGGGAGGGCGTTTGCCTTGCATGCGGCCAACCCAGGTTCTATCCCCTGCATCCAATATGGTCTCCTGAGCACCGCCAGGAGTAACTTCTGAGTACAGAGCCAGGAGTAACCCCTGAGCACCGCCAGGTATGACCCAAAAAGCAAAAAAAAAAAAAAAAAAAAAAAAAAAAAGGCTGCTTCCTGGGCCCGCTGCCCTCTCCCAGACTTGAGAGGATTTCTATCCTGAGCTTGAGCTTAATGCTGCAGATCGAGTCAGCACATGTAGGAGCCACAGGACAGGAGAGTCAAGCCTTTCCCTCTATGGCCCTTTCTTCTCTGCGCACCCTATCTCCCTCCCACACCCCAGATTAGCAGTATCAGCTCCGGAGCTGCTCAGAGATGGAGTCCTGGGGTGTGTGTGTGTGTGTGTGTGTGTGTGTGTGTGTGTGTGTGTGAGAGAGAGAGAGAGAGAGAGAGAGAGAGAGAGAGAGAGAGAGAGAGAGAGATATTTATTTGCAGGGGTTGGGAGGTGGGGTGGATTGAAGGGGTGGAAGGTTTGGTTTTTTTGGGTTTGGGGGACTCATCTTGGTATTTGGGGCCTCTTTTTACTTTTTTTTTTTTTTTTGCTTTTTGGGTCACACCCAGCAATGCTCAGGGGTTACTCCTGGCTTTGCACTCAGGAATTACTCCTGGCGGTGCTCGGGGACCATATGGTATGCTGGGGATTGAACCCGGGCCGGCACAGGCCAGCTGCGTGCAAGGCAAACGCCCTACCTGCTGGGCTTACTCTTGATGGGGCTCAGATTTTATAGGTTGACAGGATCAAATCCAGGTTGCCCATGTATGAGGCAAGAGCCCTGCCTGCTGTACTGTCTCTCGAGCCCTGACTCTATCTTTGGATGTTGCAGATCATCCAACCTTTCTCTCAGCTCCAGCTCTCACCCCAGATCAGCTTCTCTGCCATGAAGTCCCACGGGCAAGACCAACCTTTCCACAGGCCTGGCCTCGGGCTTGCTGATGGAGCCTCCGGTCTTCTGTACCAGGGTTCTCCTCTTCTTTTGACTATACAAATAGTGCCACCTTTCAGCAGTTCCCTGGACACAGCTAGGTCTTATCTCCAAAGCCACTAGGATTTCTCAGGGGAAACTGAAGGAGTCATGTCCACAGTGATGTGTGTGTGTGTGTGGGGGGGTGTAGGGGGAAGCACATGTGTGAATGTGGCAGGAACATCCTTGGGGGTGGGCTAATGGAGCTCAACGAATTACCACAGGCAGCCATGACAGGTGCAGATGGTGCCTGGGGAACTAGACCCACCAACCTGATGTCACGTCAGCTGATACTAAACTGTGTCTCCGTTTTGTATTAGTGACATGGTATGCTTGACCCCTACATGAGAGCCCACATTTCTCGTCCACTTAGATCTGTAGGCAATGGTCTGTGCAGTGATCAGATGATCAATGACATGATAGGTGGGCAGGAAAAGAAGTTGGACAGAAACAGCAAAGGGGAAGCAAAGAGCAGGGAGAATTCACCGCCATCAGAACGTCAGATCAAGTGTCATCATTTCAGGTCATTTCCGGGAGCACACATCAGAGACAGGATGTGTGGAACTGAAAGGGATGAGGGGCGGAGGGGTCCCTCATTATATCAGGAGGGGTAGGAAGGTCTGAGCAGAGAACACTGGACCCATTCTGTCCTACCAAGACAGAAGTGTGTGCACTCACGGCATGACCTGCATCTGCTAACACATGAGAACAAACCTAGCAAGGAAGGAGGATGTGATCAGGAAGATTCCCCAGATCCCACGGTCCTGCACACGCCAGGCTTCCCACCTCTGCATCACACCTCTTCACTGACTTCTTTACTCACGTTTGTGACATTAAAGAATTTGAGGTACTTTTAAGGAGATACATGATTTACATGTTTCTTTGATTGGAACTCAGGATCAGAACTCAGGAAGGTCTATGATCTAATTTCCCAGAAAGCTGAGACTCAAAAAAAATAAGTCTGAGGCCTCCCTGCTACTAAGTGGCATTTCCATTAGAATCTAGGTCAAAAGTGTAAGTGTTCCTTGGTGTCAGGCTACCTAAAACTTCAGGCTGCTTCTCTAGGGAATGCCCTACCCACAGGTATCGAGCCATCAGGAGCTGTTGTGGCTCAGCAGGGCCCAAAGCCACCCCTGACTCCATCACTTCTGGTGAGTCCTCTCTGGTCAAGGATCAGGTCTCTCTGGCTCTCGGTTTCCTCAACTATGAGAAGGGAAGAGTGTAATGGCTCCAGCTCTCTCACAAGAGTTCATTAAAGTTATATTCTAAACACTCTTTCAGAGTGATAGATGTAACTTGGGCAAAAAAGTTGAACCTCCTAGGCCATCATCCTCTGTAAGAAAGAATCCTAGGATATCCTCCAGTCAAGATGATGATGACATCATGACATCTGAGAAGCACCTCTACAAGTCCTTTTAAGGATGACCACATAATCTTAGATAAATCATCCTTTTGTCTAGGGCTGAGCATTTTTTGGGGGCTTTTTTGGGTCAGACCTGACAATGCTCAGGGGTTACTCCTAACTCTGTACTCAGGTCAGGAATCACTCCTGGCAGTGCTTGGGGACCAAATGGGATCAAATCTAGGATGGCTGTGTACAAAGCAAACACCCTTCCCAGCTGTACTATAGCTCCGCCCCCTAGTAGGCTGAACATTATTGAATAATGTAGCCATGCAAAAATTAGCATCTAATACTCCAGTTGATTTAGAAAATAAATTGAAGGAAAAATCCTGAACTACAACATGGAATCATTAAGCAAAAAATTCATATAAGAACATCATCTTGTTCTAAGAACATAAAGCAGCAGCATGGAATTCCCAGCCCGACTGGATCATGTGTCTAGAGTTCCTTCTCTTTCTGCCCCCCAGCCAGACACAAATGCTTCCCACACTTGACACTCCTCTCTCTTCAGCAAATGGGGGCAAGGCTTCGTGGGTGAAGATGTTATTGTTAGGAAAGAGGTTGTTTCTGATTTGGGTGTTGGGGTGCTAAGGCTGGGTGTTGTCCCCTTTAATTATAACTTCAATGAACACTTACACTACTTTCAAAACAGCATTCCTAAGTATATGCTTGAAAATGCTTTACTTTAAACTACATTAAGAAAGTCTAACCTTAGCCTGTGCTGGGGCCACTTCCCCCCATCCCAGCTCGCCCCACAAAGTCCTGGAGGCCCCGCCCATAACTGCTACCCAGAGTCTTGGCGCTGAACGCCAGGTATTCAGGTGCAGGGGTGGCCTCTTTCCTGCCTGCCCTGCACAAGAATAATGGGCGGCTTGGCTTGGGGACAAGTTTGGTCCCTTGACTTGTTCCCCTGCCAAGCCCCCAGAAGTCAGAAAACCTCGCGCAACACAACCACAGCCATCCTCAAGGTCCAGACCCCACATCGGGACACAGCCCGATTCCAGTAGTGGGTGGGCGCAAAGCACCCGCGACGATATCTCAAAACCTAGTATACCACAAACTCGTGGAAGTCAGGAGGCTGGTAGGACAGAGAGAGAACAGTGTGCTGGTAATCATTGAGAATGATGGTATCATCCAAGAACTGAACATTGAATATAGCAAAAAAGTATACATGATAACCTCTAGATGTATGTATTGCAATCCACAATGTGTAAGAAAGGGAAGTGAGAAGGAGAGAGAGAAAGAGAGATAGAGAGAGAGAAGAAAGATAGAGAGAGAAGGAGAGAAAAGAGATAAAGAACCTGCCATGAAGGCGGGATTGGGGAGGGGGAGGGAAGTGGGGACATTGGTGGTGGGAAATGGGTATGGGTGGAGGGATAGGTGCTGGAACACTGTAGAACCAAAACTCAAACATGAACATCTTGTAATTGTATATCTCACACGGTATAATAAAATATAGAAAAAAAAAGTCTAACCTTTATGCGGTCAGGGTCCACATAATGCATATTTTTCATGTCACATTCTTCAGTAGTATAATTTAACTTGAAAAGGATCCACACTCCAAACATAAACAACACAAACCTGTGGGGGGGGGGGGGGGGGGGGGCGGGGAAATCAATAACATACAATGATGCAATCCTGTGATGTGATCATCCAGTGGCATCAGGAGGAATACGCAGAACCCTAACCCAATTGGAGCTGCCTGTTACAAGTCTTTAAGTTGAATATAGCAATGAAAAGAAAGTGCCATTTCTTGCTTTCCTGAGTAAATTAGTCATGTATGACTCTTCTGTTATAAGACAGCATAGGAGAATATTATTTTGCACAAGGCCCATGATCAAATCTGAACCACAGTGCAAATGAACTGGAATTATCATTACCTATATTTAACAGTAACATAAACTTGAAACTTAGATTCAACAGTTCCAAACGTATTACATTATTTCTTATCACAGCCCAGCTAGCGCGGCTGCTTTCAGCTGCGGCGGTTCATCAATAAATGCTGGATTTTGAGATGACTACAAGAGTATGTTACCCGCACGGCAGAGCCTGGCAAGCTACCTGTGTCGTATTTGATATGCCAGATACCAGTAACAATTATAGACCTCATTCCCATAACCTGATGGAATGGTTTGAGGCTCTTTATGTTCCTGGAGCAAGCAGGTGCCCTTGGGCTCTACTTGCATGAGAAAGGACATATGGAGATGTTACTGGTGCCCGCTCGAGCAAATCGATGATGAACGAGAAGACAGTGATACAGTGATAAATCCTAGTAATCTGCGTTGTGGTTCAGATTTGCTTGCTACGTATGCAGTGCCAGGATCAAATCAGGCTTGCCAGCATGGCCTGAACTATCCTTCCAGCCTGGAATAACTGCTTTTAAATCCTGATAAATTCACACTATTATATAGTTTTAAATGTGTGCATACACACATCTAAGATTTGAACAAAAAAATAAGTTGGATCCTAGTTCTAGAAATCCTGCTTTTAATAATCTCACCAAATGATATTGACAGCTGAAAAATCTTTAATCTAGAGTTTGAGAATCACTGGTCATTCCTGATGGTGTTGGGAATTGAACCAAGGTCAAGTGAGTGCAAGGCAAGTTCCTTACCCTCTGTACTATCTCTTCAGCCCCTAAGAATCACTGCTTTGAACAGTTATTAAAGGTGAGGGGTGGGCTGAAAGGGTTGAGGGGATCCACAGTTCATGTGGTAGAGGTTTATGGCACTATGGGAGTGAATAATGTGTGTCACCACTGTACCCCTAATACTTTACAGATTATATATATATATACATATATATATATATATATATATATATATATATAGCTATAAATCAATGCTACCACACAAAAAATTTTAATTAAGGTCAAGAATTATTGGACAAAAAATAATAATTTTCAACTTGGCTTAACTGATACTAAATAAACTGCTTAAATAACTCAAATACTTATTAGGATATACGTGTGACATGACAGAAACCCTCATAAATACTCAATATTTAATGTTACTTGAAGGGGACTTTAATTAACTATATATGAGCTAAAGGGAAAGTCTTCATTTTTTAAATAATAGTGAAAAGAGCTGGACCCACTAGAACTTTCTGGAGCTTTGAAGCCCATGTACAGGCTGGTTGGTTGCAACTGGGAGTCGTACTGTTACCCAACACCACCTGACACATTAATCCAGGTACCTATGCATTCCCAATGATTTTTGAGCAAGTATGAGAGCCACCTTCAGGGCTAACACTGAATTTTTCTGTCCATCCTACACAGCTGACCAGAATCAAGGGGATCTCAAGACCCAAGGGCCTGAACTTACTTGAGAAGACCTTTTAACAACGTGTTGAGTCTTCTCATCTTGTTTTGAGCTCGGATGTACCATTGCAGAGAGGGTTTGGAGCAATCACTTCTCATTTTCACACCATTATGTTCAATTTTCATTGCTGTGAAAGAGAGGAGGAGAAGCTAGGACCAAAGAGAGACGAGGAAGTTGGATTATGTCTTTGAGAGCTTGCATTTCACATCACAGCACACTGCTCAGCAATAAAAAAAAAGAATGAGCTATTTTTACATGTAACAGCATGGATGAATGTAGAAGGAATTGTCCTTAGCTTGTACTAAGAGGTTACATATTGTATGACTCCATTTATATAACATTCTTACAGAATTACAGAAATGGAGAACAGAAGAGATTAGTTGGGAGGAGTTACTGGGGGATTCAGTGGGGTGGTTGGGAGTGTGGTTATGGAAGAGCAAAGCAAGGGTTTTAGTTTTGGTGCCACAACCAGCTATGACTGATGAAAGAGACAATAGCTAAGAATTTCCCATTTTCTGGAGAAAGGAATTTAAGAGGCCCAAAAAGTACCAAACAAAATAGATTCAGTAAAACAATGCTAAGACACACTGTAATCAAAATGGCAAGAAGCAAAGAGAGAGAAAGACTACTTAAAACATCAATAGAAGAAAATCCTCAAATACAAAGGAAATAATAGAAGGATCACAACAGAACAAATAAAAATATAAGTTAAAAAAAGAATCACAACATGATCTCTCAAATGAAACCATACAATCAAGAGAAGAGCAGAATTACATATCCTAACTGAATGGGAAAAACAAACAAAAAAAAAAAAAACCCTTTCAACTTAAGAGTCCACTACTGTACAAAGCTATAATTTAGATTTGAGGGAGGGATAAAAGACAAACAAGAGCTGGTGACATTTGCTATAACTAGGTAAAATAACCCTGCAAAAATTACGGAAAGAGTTGGGGCTGGAGCGATAGTCCAGCGGGTAGGGCGTTTGCCTTGCACGCGGCCGGCCCATGCCAGCCCAGGTTCGATTCCCCAGCATCCCATATGGTCCCCCGAGCACCGCCAGGAGTAATTCCTGAGTGCAGAGCCAGGAGAAACCCCTGAGCATTGCCGGGTGTAACCCAAAAAAAAAATTACAGAAAGAGTAAAGACTGTCTATAAGAAGAAAAGAAATAGATAACTGTAAAAACAAAACAAACAACAACAACAACAAAAATGACCCCACACACAAAGAGAAAAATGGCACGAGTAACCGTGAGATATACAATTACAAAGGTGTTCATAATTGGTTCTTGGTAATACAGTATTCCAGCACCTATCCCTCCACCAGTGCCCCATTTCCACCACCAATGTACCCCACCCCCTTCTGCCCACCCCCAGGCTGCCTCAGTAGCAGGTAGTCCCATTTCCTCTCTTTTTCTCTCTGTCTCTGCATCTCTCTCCCTCTTCTTTTACACCTTGTGGCTAGCCCTGCAGATATTTAGAGTTTATCACTTAAGTCTCTTTGTGTATATTCAATGGTGAGTTTTAATCTGCCATTACCATTTCCCACATTTAGTAAAACACTGGTATCTATTTATGTCGTATTAATGAATGCAGTCATTCTATATCTGTCCTTTTCCTTCTGACTAATTTCACTCAGCATGATAGTCTCCATGTCCATCCATTTGCAGGTAAATTTCATAATTTCATCTTTTCTGACAGCCGCATAGTATTCGATAGTGTAGATGAACCACAGTTTCTTTAGCCAGTCCTCTGTTCTCGGGCATTTAGGTTGTTTCCAGATTCTAGCTATAGTGAATAGCGCAGAGATGAATAAAGAAGTACAGATAGTGTTTCTGCTATGTGTTTTTCGGTCTCTCGAGTATATTCCCAGGAGTGCTATTGCTGGATCAAATGGGAGCTCAATATCTAGCTTTCGGAGGAATGCCCATATTGTTTTCCAAAAGGGCTGGACCAGTCGGCACTCCTACCAACAGTGGATCAGAGTCCCTTTTTTCCCCACATCCACGCCAGCACCGTTTGTTCTTGCTGTTTTGGATGTGTGCCAGTCTCTGTGGTGTGAGATGGTACCTCATTGTTGATTTGATTTGCATCTCCCTGATGATTAAAGATGAAGAGCACTTTTTTCATATGTCTTTTGGCCATTCGAATTTCTTCCTTTTTGGAAGCTTCTGTTCAATTCTCCCCATTTTTGATGGGATTGGCTGTTTTTTAAGTGCTACCAGTGCCTGATATATCCTGGATATTAACCCCTTGTCAGATGGGTATTGGGTGAATATCCTTTCCCACTCTGTGGATTGTCTTTGTATCTTGGTCACCATTTCTTTTGAGGTGCAGAAGCTTTTCAATTTTATATAATCCCATTTGTTTATCTTTGCTTCCATTTGCTTGGTCAGTGGTGTGTCATCTTTAAAGATACTTTTAGTTTTGATGTCGTAGAGTGTTTCTTCTATGTTTTCTTCGATATACCTTATAGATTCATGTCTGATGTTGAGATCTATAATCCATTTTGATCTGACTTTTGTGCATGGCGTTAGAAGGTCTAAGTTCATTTTTTTACATGTAGCTGCCCAGTTTTCCCAGCACCATTTGTTGAAGAGGATGAGAGGATTGCTCTTTATAGCAATAATATCTCATCATGCCGATGGACTAAAATCTCTCATCAAAAGTCACAGACTGGGCCGGAGTGATAGCCCAGTGGGTAGGGCATTTGCCTTGCATGAAGCCGGCCCATGTCGGCCCGGGTTCGATTCCTGGCATCCCATATGGTCCCCCAAGCACTGCCAGGAGTAATTCCTGAGTGCAGAGCCAGGAGAAACCCCTGAGCATCGCGGGTGTGACCCCAAAAAGCAAAAAAAATAAAATAAAATAACATAAAATAACCCGCATGGCAGGTTCTAGCCCTGGCCTGCCACCCCAGCAGAGCCTCACAACAAGCCAGACCACCCTCCCCTACTCCATGGGGCCCGCCATTTTCCACATCCGGATTCCCCTCTCGTCACAACTCCATCCAGCAGACCAAACTATCACAGCCCGGATCATCGACAGCCACCCTGCAGCAGTTTTTTTTTCAATTCGGCCCAGGTATGCCGAACCAGAGACTCTCAGACATGGGGCAGAGCTGCTTCTTGCTCTCCCTGTGCCCAGCTGCTCGTGAGGAGCCCGGGAGGCATGGCGGGTTCTAGCCCTGGCCTGCCACCCCAGCAGAACCTCACAACAAGCAAGACCACCCTCCCCTACTCCACTGGGCCCACCATTTTCCACATCCGGACTTCCCTCTGCGTCCACAACTCCACCCAGCAGACCAGACTATCACAGCCCGGCTGGCACAGCCACTAGCGGCTGTGTGGTTCATCAATAAATGTTTTATTTAGAGGTGACTACAACAGTATGCCACCCGCACGGCAAGCCTGGCAAGCTGCTCGTGTAGTAATGATATGCCAATTACCAGTAACATTTATATTTGGTCATTCCGTGACCTAATATAATTGTTTGAGGCTCTTTATGTTCCTGGAGCAAGAGAATGCCTTTGGGTTCTACTAGCATGAGACAGGGCATATGGAGATATTACTGGTGCCCGCTCTAGCAAATAGATGATTAACGGGAAGATAGTGATAGTGATAGTGAACATAAAATAAAAAAGTCACAGACTGACTGGATGATCAGTTAACAAAATCTCTTTTCAGCTTACAGGAACACACATAAATTCACAGAAGTAATACAGAGTCAAAGCAAAAGAATGGAAAACATACCAATAGCACATTAAAAACATTCTTAAATCATACTGTTTGGGCAGTCATACTTACATCATACCGAAGAGCATGCGATATAAATAAAATAATTAGGGACAGGGACAGGGACAGACACTATAATTGGTTAAGGGAACAACAGACCAAGAAATTCTAACTTTACATTCCAAATAAAGTTTGCACAACTTCTGCCAATTCACAGATCTAAAGAAACACAATGATGGAAATGCAACAGTAGTTGGAAACTTAAATACTCCACTTTCATCACTAGATAGATCAACCAGACAGAATATTGGTAAAAAGAGAAAAGTTCTGAACTAGGAGTTTGAAGAGCTGAGATTAATTGATATATGCTGGGCCCTCCTTTTTCAAAAAAGGCAAATACACATACTTCTCTTGTTTATATGGGGCGTTCTTCATGACAGATCACATACTAAGGCATAACTCAAACATACATAAATTTACAAAATTAGAAATCATACAATGAACCTTCTCAGACTACAATGTCATGAAAGTGGAAATTAATCATACAAAGAAAATGAGGGGAAATGTCAACACTTAGAAGTGGAGCAGAACCCTGCTAAGTAACAATGGGATCAAACAGAAAATCAAGGAAGAAATTTAAAAAAGATCCCTTGAAACTGATGAGAATAAAAAAACAAATATCAGAATCTATGGGGGAACAGCAAAGCTATAAGAAGAGCAAAAGCTATAAAAAGCTATAGCAACAAAGCTATAAGAATATTCACATGTCTTAAGCATCTGGAGAAGAAACAACAAATGAATCAAAAAATAGTAGAAGGAAGTAAATTATAAAAACAGTAGCAGAAATCAATGATAGAGAAACCAAGAAAGCAATGTAAAAGTCAATGAAACCAGGTGCTGGTTCTTCAAAAGATTAAACAAGATAGATTAAACTTTGTCTAGATATACAAAACTCCTTTTTAACTTAGTCCTATACTAGGTACCTCCCATTTGGGGGAGCCCTTTTTCCTTTCTCTTCTACTTTCCAATAAACTTTCCTACTTTCAAAAATAGATAGATAGATAGATAGATAGATTAGATAGATAGATAGATAGATAGATAGATAGATAGATAGATGATAGATAGACAGACAGACAGACAGACAGACAGACAGACAGACAGACTTTGGCTAGACTGATGAGGGGAAAAACACCCTGAGAAAATACCAAAATAAATTGTGCCAAATTTTGAAATTGGTCACAAAATGAAATGATGAAAGGATGAAAGGATGAAATTACAACACACCCCTTGGAAATTTAAGATATCATGAGAGGTTACTATTAACAACATTATGCTGTTAAGCTGGAAGGAACAGACAGATTCTTAGAATCATGCGACCTCCCAAAACAGACAGAAGAAAACAGATGTTCTGAACAAGCCAATCACAAACAAGGAAAATGAAATGATAATTAATAAGAGTCCCCAAGAAATAAAGCACTGATAGATATGGATTCACTTATGAGTTCTATCAAACCTTTAAAGAACACTTACCACTTTTATTCCATAAACTCTTCCAAAATATTGAACAAACAGGAATCCTTCCAAACAGCTTCTATAAAGCCAACATTACACTAATATCTAAAGTAGACAGAGATACTTACTGCTAAAAAACAAAATTTCAGACCCCCTTCTCTGATAAATACTGATGCAAAAATCCTCAACAAAATCTTAGCAAGTGGAATCCAACAGCATTTAAAAAAAAAGAATACACCACAAGTAAGTGGGATTCATCCCAGGTATGCAAGGATGTTGAAGATATATACAAATCAATTAATATATTACATAATCAATAAAAGATAAAAATCATATGACCATACCAACTGAAGTAGAGAAAGCTTTTGACAAGATTCAACATCCATTCATGTTAAAAAATCAAACAAACAAACCAAAGACCTCAATAAAATAGGGGCATAAGTCACCTTCCTCAAGATAATGATCACTTGATCACTTGACATCACATTATTCATCGATTTGCTGGAGCGGGCACCAGTAACATTTCCATTTGACCCTATCACGTGCCAGTGTAGCCCAATGGCATCTGCTTGCTTCAGGAATACGAAGAGCCTCAAATCATTCGTTCAGGGTCTTGACGAAGAAGTCTGACCATCTTGTGGGTGGGAGGCCACGTGATCTTTTTTTTTTTTTTTTTTTTTTTTGCTTTTTGGGTCACACCCGGCAATGCTCAGGGGTTCCTCCTGGCTCTGCACTCAGGAATCACTCCTGGCGGTGCTCGGGGGACCATATGGGATGCCGGGGATCGAACCCGGCCGGCACAAGCCGGCCGCGTGCAAGGCAAACGCCCTACCCGCTGGGCTATCGCTCCGGCCCAGGCCACGTGATCTTTTGACGTCCTGTGGGATCTAGTCAGTAACGGCTCTAGTCAGCAGTCGTCTCCAAATTGCATTAAACGTCCAGCCCATCTGATTTTCGATGCCTTGGCAAACGAGACAGCGTCCCTGACTCTGGATCATCAATGGAGGTCGGAACTCCGATTCCTTCTCTCACTTGAGTGAGGTGTGATATTCCAAGCATAGCTCTTTTGATTCCTCTTTGAAAGACCCGAATAGCGTTCTCATCCTGCTTTCATAAGGCTCAGGTCTCTGAGGCATATGTTAATGCAGGGAGAATGGTGGAGTTGAAGAGATATGCCTGGAGCCGGAGGTTCTCTGTCCTTTTAGTTATTTCTTCGATGCTCTTGAAGGCGTTCCATGCCACTCTCTTCCTCCTGTGCAGCTCAGGTTTTAGGTCATTCATCATGTTGAGTTCTCCACCTAGTTACACATAACTGCTGCATTCAGAGATATTTGTTCCGTTGAGTGTGAATGGAGCATCTGGAATTAGTTCCTTTTTCATGAACATTGTTTTGTTGAGATTCAGCTGTAGACCTATCTTTCCACATTCTCAGTCGAAGTCAGCCAGCATTTGTGCCGCTTGGCTAATGTTTGGTGTTATTAGAACAATGTCATCAGCGAGCGGGAGGTCTTCAAAAACTCTTGAGCTCATTCACCAACATGGCAAGGCACGAGCCTCAGGCAACCAAATGCTAGGTCCAAGGTCGCAAAGCAGTGCAGAGAAGTCATAAAGGAAGACCTCAAAGAGAGACAAGCAGAAATACTGGCCGATGTAGCAGAAGCCGGGAAGATAACGGTGACCTATAACAAACTTACACAAGCAATATCATTCTCAATTATGAAACACTAAGCACATTCTCCCTAAGACCAAGCAGAAGGTAAGTATGCCCACTGTCTCCACTTTTATTCAATACAGTATCAGAAATTTTAGGAACAGCAATCAGGCAAGAAAAAGTCAGAGAACCAAATTGGAAAAGAAGTCAAATGATCTCTATTTGCAGATGACATGATAATATACACAGATGACCCTAAAAGCCCCTAAAAAACTACTAAAAGTGATAACTAAGCAATATAGCAAAGTAGATAGCTATAAAGTCAACAAACAAAAGTCTGCTGCATTCCATATGCAAATAATGAACAAGAATAGAAGGAGAATCAAAGAGCCAATTCCATTCAAAATATTGTTCCCAAACATCAAGTGCCTAGGAATTAACAGACGATATGATGGAACTATGCCACAAAAATGTTAAGTCACTTAAGAAAGAGATAGAAGAACTTAGTAAATAGAAAATAGCCCACTCCCATGGATTAGAGGAATCAATATTGCTTAAATGAACATCCTACCTAAATAATTATAAAGATTCAACATAATTCCAATCCAAATTTTGATGACATTCTTCAGGACTTGGAATGATCAATAATAAAGTTTGTATGGAACCGTAAGATTCCCCTAATAGCCAAGGCCATCTGAGAAATAAGGAATTTGGAAGTGTATCATTACCTAACTTAAAACTTAGAATGCTGTGACTACAGCAATCAGCATTCTAAACAGCATGGTGCTGGAATACGGATAGACTTTCTGACCAGTGTATTAGAATTGGATACTCAAAGACAAATCCCCAGATCTATAGTTAACTAATTGTTCACAAAGAAGCTAGGTACATTAAGTGGAGTAAAGACAGACTCTTCACCAGACTAGAAATGAGCATTGAATACAGGCAAAGGGATATACATGATAACCCGTAAATGTATATATAGCAAGCCACAATGTGTAAGAGATGGGAGGGAGGGAGAGGAAGAAGAGGAGGAGAAGGAGGAGAAAGGGGGGAAGGGGGAGGGGAGAGCGAGGGGGAGAGGGGGAGAGAAGGGCAGAGGGGGCATGGGGAAGAAGAGGAAGAAGAGGAAGAAGAGGAGGAAGAGGAGGAAGAGAAAGAAGAGTAAGTAGGGGAAGGGGAAGGGGAAGAGGAAGGGAAGGAAGGGGAGGAGGAGGAAGAAGAAGGGAAGAAGGGAAGGGGAAGGGGGAAAAGGGAAGGGAAAGAGGAAGGAGGAGGAGGAGGAGAAGGAGAAGCAGGAGGGGAAGGGGAAGAAGATGAGGAGGAAGAGGAGGAGGAGGAAGAGGAGGAAGAGGAGGAGGAAGACGACAACGATGAAGACCTGCTATGGAGACAGACTGTGGGAGGGAGAGGGAATCTAGGGAAGCTAGTGGTAGGAATTGTCCACTCGTGGAGGGATGGGTGCTGCAACATTGTATGACTGAAACTCAATCATAAACAGCTTATAAATGTCTACCTCACAGTGTTATAATAAAAATAAAAACAAAAAAAAGACAGCCTTCTCAATCAGTGGTGCTGGGAAACTGAATAATCACATGGCTTGAGGCTCTTTATGTTCCTGGAGAAAGCGGATGCCTTTGGGTTCTACTAGCATGAGACAGGACATATGGAGATATTACTGGTGCCCCCTCTAGCAAATAGATGATCAACGGGAAATAGTGATAGTGATAGTGAAAAAACAATGAAACTGGATACATATCTCACACGTTACACAAAAGCAATTCAAAGTGTATCCAAGACCTTGAGAACAGATAAGAAGTCATAATACATATAGGCAGAAGGTGCCAACATTTGTACCTTAAAGATGTTTTCAATGATATGAGTCCAATGACAAAGGCAACAGAAACAAAAGTAAACAAATGGAGACTCATTAAAGAGTTTCTCATTACAAAAGAAATCCAGGCTATAAAACTAAGGCACCCAACAGAGAGAAAAAATATTTGCACTGGACACATAAAATAAGTGATTAGTATCCTATATATAAAATATACACAGACACACACACTTCCAAGATATGATATCAAGATATATTGATATATATATATATATATTTTTTCCCCCTTCTTTTTGGTAGGACTCCTCTCGGGTGAGATCCTTTCTCTTTGGTGGGAGACTTGGGCTATTTTGTATGGGCTATTTTGTAAGTTCTGACCTGAGCCAGAGTTCTTTCATTATATTGAATTGCGGTGGTAGAGCTTTTGTACTATTGAAAAAGCCTTTTTGGACTGTGCCAGACTCGTGAGTTTTCATCCGTTCCCCAGAGGCCTTGGAGGTAGAAGAGAACTTCTATCCTGATACTGTCAGGGACCCCAGTGGCTCCCGACATCTGGCATCCCTGCGTGGACACAACAGACATCATCTGGCCTGACATTCATCGAACAGAGATCATCTGTCTCCTAACCGTGAGTTAAAATGGGTTACTTCTTGGAAGTTTTTTCTTTGTTCTGGCTTCACCTGCTTTTTCAGGTGCTAACAGCAGTCGTGGCTTTCGTAACTCCCGCTTGTCTTTCAGAGAGTCACAAAATTAAATCTAGCAAACAGATTTTAAAGCTTGACAATAACCTAGAGGAAGAAAAGAAACATCCAGAGGAGGCAGACTCTCAAACTAAAAATCTGCCCGGAGTTAATTCCTCCGAAGGCAAAGATGCCCCTCTAAAGGAAAGGGATGCTCAATTTGAGGGCTTCCCCAGAGCTCTTACAAGCTCTGACAAGGACGAAGGGGAAGAACAGATTAATTCCCCGAGCCTGTCCAGGCCTCAAAAGCCTTGTTGTTCCTCCTGTTCTCAATTTAATAGTCAAAGAGCAAAGCTCTGGGAGCTTCACAACATTCCTCATGACCACTCTTTGTTTTGACCTTTTCTGGTGCTAACTCTTGTGATTTCTGTGATAAAACTGCACCTCTCCCAACAGGAGCTGAGTGAAAA
This sequence comes from Cryptotis parvus, assembly GCA_021461705.1. Lineage (NCBI taxonomy): Eukaryota > Metazoa > Chordata > Mammalia > Eulipotyphla > Soricidae > Cryptotis > Cryptotis parvus. Next base: position 104,205 of record JAJIBD010008150.1, read on the forward strand.
TTCTGGAGAGCAAGCTGTTAAGTTTAAAGTAGAGGCTTTCCTGACTTTTGGTTTAAGAAAATGAAAGGGCAGATTTCTTGGTGGCATCTTTATTTAATTCAGCTGGAAAGAGCTTTAGGCTCAAGTATCCCACCCACACGGCAGAGCCTGGCAAGCTACCCATGTCATATTGGATATGCCAAATACCAGTAACAATTATAGACCTCATTCCCATGACCTGATGGAATGGTTTGAGGCTCTTGATGTTCCTGGAGCTAGCAGATGGCCTTGAGCTACACTAGCATGTGACAGGACGTATGGAGATGCTTCTGGTGCCCACTCGAGCTAATCGATGATCAACAGGAAGACAAGTGATACAAGTAATATCAAGATCAACAACAATAGGGGCCGGAGTGATAGTTCAGCGGGTAGGGCATTTGCCCTTGCACGCAGCCGGCCCATGCCGCCCAGGTTTGATTCCCAGCATCCCATAGGTCCCCAAGCACCACCAGGAATAATTTCTGAGTGCAGAGCCAGGCGAAACCCCTGAGCATTGTCGGGTGTGTCCCCCCCAAAAAAAAAGCATAAAAAATGATCAACAACAATAAAATCCAAAAACCTTATCAAAAATGAAGAAAAGAAATGAACAGATATATCTTTTAAGAAGACAAATGAATGGTCAATGAAAAAGTGCTCATGATCACTTATTATCAGGGAAACACAAATTACAAGATGACAAGGAGAAATCATTTCACACCAGTGACAACAGCACATTATCAAGACAACTGGGAACACTTTGTGTTGGTTGGGATGTGGTGAAAAGAATTTCATCCACTGCTGGTAAGAATGTTGTACGGTTTAATCCCTAAGAAAACAGTATGGAGATGCCTCAAAAAGAGAAAAAAATAGATCTCCACACAACCCAGAAATCTTGCTTAGTGGCATTTCCTCCAAGGACACAAAAACATTAATCCAAAGGACATATGCACACCATTACTCACGACAGCACTTCGCACAATAGCTAGGATATGAAATCAACCTAGGTGTCAGACGACAGTTGAATGGGTAATCAATGTGTGCTATGTAAACACAATTAGATATTTATAATATATAATAAAGATACTTAGAGTATCAGCTGCAGGGAAGGATGAAATCATACAATTTTCTGTAACTTAGATGGAACTGGGGAAATCATGTTATATAAAGTAAGCCAGAAAAAGGACAAATACTGGATAACTCGCTTGTCTGTGTATATAGAAAAACAGGAAAAGGGAGTTAATGGTATCAAAGGGGGATACTAGATTAACCCTGGCTCTGGATTACAGAAATGAGATAGACCAGGAAGAAAACAAGTTAGTAGGGAAATAAGAAGATGCAAACAAGAAGTAATAGGGGCAGGGGTCATAAGTCATTGGGCATATCGGTAATATAGAAGTGAGGTATATATACATAACTAAACCACATGACCAACAGCACTGTAAGCACAGGACACAGCTTGTAAAATTAGCATGCCTGGGAGGCAGGCAGAGAAGAAGGAGGGAACCTGGGAGCACTGGTGGAGAAAAGTTGACGTAGTGGTGGTATTGGTGTCAGCATGCTGTAAGCTTGAAAAGTTACAATAAATTACTTTATAAATTACTTTGGTGTCTTAATTTTTAAAGATACCAAAAACAGAAGAGAAGAAAATATGGTTAGTTAAAATAATTTTTTTTTAAATAATACACTGTTTTTACAAAATTCCAAACAGGATCAGACCATTGTCTCCAAGTGCAAAATTCTACTTCACGGAACAGGGACAAAGGGCTGTAAAATTTAAGAAGAGAACTTCCAAAATCACCACAAACTGGGAGCTCTTTGGCACCATTGTGGCAACATGGGAAGATGCCATCATTGATGATATCAACGAAGAATACAACTGACTGGTTCAGCACCTCCATGATTGTGCGAGGAACGCCGAGAGAGAAAGCCACAAAAAGGACGCTGTCTTCAAAAACTCTCGAGCTCATTCGCCAACATGTCAAGGCGCAAGCCTCAGGCAACCATAAGCTAACATGCAAGTTTGCAAAGCAGTGCAGAGAAGCAATAAAGGAAGACCTAAAAGAGAGAAGAACAGAAATACTGACCAATGCAGCAGAAGCCAGGAAAAGCATTCGCAATGCCTGCTTGTCCTTTGCCAACTATAAGACCAAGATGACTGCCCTCCGACATCCTGATGGATAGATCACATCTTCCAGAAAGGCAGTGGAGAAGATTACCCATGACTTCTTGGATCTCTTTGATAGCCACATCCACCTGCCCACATAACAAATTCTGCAGGATGGATATGTCATTCCCAACATTCTCCCTTCTGAAATCCAACATGCCATTTCACTGGTAAAGAAGCAAACAGCACCCGGCCCAAACAAAGTCAGACCCGAACACCCAAAGAATATGCCGTCAGTACTCATCAATACACTAGCTCGGCTCTTCACATGCTACCTGTCTGAATGCAAGGTGCCCTCCCAATGTAAAACCAGCAGGACAGTTCTACTATTCAAGAAGGGAGACATCCACAACATTGGCAACTATCGCCCCATCAGCCTGTTGTCCGTCATCCACAAGCTGTTCACTTGAGTCATCCTAAACAGGATTTATTGCAGGACTCCTAAGGGCCTCCGCATCTGCTCTGAATTGCCGCCTGCAAATCACTTCGTAGATAAGGGGGGTAGTCTAAATGTGGCAGTTTATCTGACCATGTATTCTGTACTAGCTGGTATAAATATTCTCCCAAGCTACCACAATCATCGTGGGACTAGCTAGATCTCATCAGCATATTAGCCTGGCCACGTAGGACCCCTAAGTAATTAGACCAGAGAGAAATGCTGTTTGCTTCCAAGCAAACAAGCATGGCTCCCTGATATACTCAAAGGCAACTAAAATACAAAACTACAATGAAGTAGAAGAGACTTGTGAAGGCTTGGAGAAATATTTAACTGGCATTACTATTAGTCTTTGGTACAGAGACATGCCATCTCAGAAACCCCCTTCTCTACCCTATAAAGGCATTTCCAGGCTGATTTTGGCTCAAAACATTGGCATACTAAAGGGCCTAGGTGAGGTGCAGGGAGGGATTATCTAAGGCATTTGACCCTCCCTGCTTTCCATAACAGTGGGAGGAAGGTCTGAGTTGCAGGGTATAAACTAGCCTGTTTCCTCTCACGCAGCTTCCTTTTTGGGTTCTCTCTCTTTGTGAGCGCTCACCCTTCTTGGGAGTCTTGTCGTCTTCTCCTTTTACAAGGCCTTTACACGTGGTGGTCGCCATCTTGGCCTACACATGGCTGGGGTTCTAGCCTGGAATCCTAAGCACCGGGCTTTTCCTTTTGCTGATTTGTATGCCTGAACCTGTGACAAGTAAAGCCTTTTAAAACTGCATCGGATTCCTGAGTTTTCATCCATTCCTCGCCGCGCGGGTAGAAGGGAACTTGCTTCCCAGCACTGTCGGGGGACCCCAGCGGAGAACCCGACAAGGATTGGCAGAACATTAGATGAAGGACTGTTGCAGGACTCCTCTAAAGCCTCTGCATCTGCTCTGGATTGCCTCCTGCAAATCACTTCGCAGATAAGGGGGTCTAAATGTGGCAGTTTACCTGGCCATGTATTCTATACTAGCTGGTATAAATATTCTCTCATGCTACCACAGTCATCGTGGGACTAGCTAGATCTTACCAGCATATTTGCCTGGCCACGTTGGATCTCTAAGTAATTAGACCAGAGAGAAATGCTTTTTGCCTCCAAGCAAGCAAGCATGGCTCCCTGATAATTCAAAGGCAACTAAAATACAAAACTACCGTGAAGTAGACGAGACTTGTGAAGGCTTGGAGAAATATTTAACTGGCATTAGTATTAGTCTTTGGTGCAGAGACATGCCATCTCAGAAACCCCTTCTCTACCCTGTAAAGGCATTTCCAGGCAGATTTTGGCTCAAAACATTTGCATATAATAGAGCCTAGGTGAGGTGCTGGGAGAAATTACCTGAGGGCATTTGACCCTTCCTGACAGGGCTTAGAGCTCCTCCCAGCTCTGCTAGGAGGCTTTGAATTAGATCTGGGTCCTTGTAAACAGCCAGATGGTCTCCTGAAGTTGCTACATTTCTATAGAACTATTTTCCTGTTTTCATCTCTAGATAGTCCAGCCCAGAATGGGCTGGGCTGGGGAGTTTGGGCAAATTTCTAGCTATAAAATAAGCTGCAAGAAAAAGAAGTGCTCTCTTTTTTCCCTTTTTGTGCCATTTCGGCTTCCCTTGGCGCTTGCCTCTCTGTCCTCTCCATTCTCTGTTGGGCCTCAACACGTGGTGGCAGCCATCTTGGCCTACCACCTGGCTGGGGCCTAGCTGAGAACCCAGAGTCCATAGGTTTTCCCTGCTCTTGGATTATATATTGGAACTTGTGATAGTAAAGCCCTTTTAAAACTGCATCGGATTCCTGAGTTTTCATCCATTCCTCGCCGGCTTCAGAGGTAGAAGGGAACTTCGCTTCCCGGCACAGTTGGGGACCCCAGCAGTGTCCCCATCTGCCTGTTGTCCGTCATCCACAAGTTGTTCACTCAAGTCATCCTAAACAGGATTGGCAGAACATTAGATGAAGGACAACCATGCGAGCAAGGTTTCCAAAAAAGAATTCAGCACAATCGACCATATCCACACAATAACCAAGCTCAATGAGGTTTGTAGGGAGATGCAGCTCTGTCTAATGTTCATTGATTTAAAGAAAGCCTTTGATTCTGTTGAGACTGAAGTGGTCTTCAAAACCCTAGCCAAAAAGGGCATTCAATACACATCCTTCGTGATCTTCAATTCAATACAGATCCTTCGTGAGCTGTCTTACAGATTCACTACCAGGATCTCACCATTCTACAAGGAAGTGATCACTGATGTCAAAAGAGGGGTTCGGCAGGATGATACCATTTCACCAAAACTCTTCAGTGCCACCCTCGAGAATGTCATACAACAATTAGAATAAGAAGGAATGGGAGTGAAGATAGATGGTCAGATAACTATACCACCTCCGCTTCGCTGATGACATTTTTCTAATAACACCAAACATTAGCTAAGCGGCACAAATGCTGGCTGACTTTGACCGAGAATGTGGAAAGATAGGTCTACAGCTGAATCTCAACAAAACAATGTTCAGGAAAAACAAACTAGTTCCAGATGCTCCATTTACTCTCAACGGAACAAACATCTCTGAATGCACCAGTTATGTGTACCTAGGTTGAGAAGTCAACATGACAAATGACCTAGCACCTGAGCTGTGCAGGAGGAAGAGAACAGCATGGAATGCCTTCAAGAGCATCAAAGAAATAGCTAAAAAGGACGAACCTCCGGCTCCAGGCACATCTCTTCGATTCCATCCTTTTCTGTGCATTAACATATGCCTCAGAGACCTGGGCTCTATGAAAGCAGGATGAGAACACTATTTGGGTCTCCCAAAGAGGAATCGAAAGAGCTATGCTTGGAATATCACACCTCACTTAAGTGAGAGAAGGAATCTGGAGTTCTGACCTCCATTGACGATCGAGTATCAAGGACGCTGTCTCGTTTGCCACGGCATCAAAAATCAGATGGACTGGACATGTAATGAGACTTTGAGAGCGACCACTGGACTAGAACCATTATCGACTGGATCCCACAGGACATCAAAAGATCACATGGTTACCCACCTACAAGATGATCAGACTTTTTCAATACTCTGAATGAACGGTTTGAGGCTCTTGGTATTCCTGGAGCAAGCAGATGCCATTGGGCTACACTGGCATGTGATAGGGATAAATGGAAACATTACTGGTGCCCACTTGAGCAAATCAACGAATAACAGGATGTCAAGTGATCAAGTGATCAAAAATAATATTCTGAGGTATGCTAAGGAATTTGTTTTATACTCAGGTTTTCCATTTCTAAATTATAGTTTAGGGATGCCCTAATAGAAATTGATACAACTCCTCCCAAATTAGTTTTCCCTCCTTCTCAAATTAGAACTCTGGATTTTTAGCTGGATGCATACATGATCTTCTAGAATACAAACTATTCCCAGCCTCTCCTGGAGCAAGCATTAGCTAAGTTCCCAATAGGCTGTGAACAGATATGACTTATGTAACTTTCAGATGTATCTCTTAGCATACTCCCCTTATCCTATGTCCAGTCCACTGTGCTGGCTGAAACACTGACAAGCTGACTTAGTCTGGACAACATAGGATGGTGGACTAGGGAGAAGGGGACAGAAGCTCAAACAGTTCCCAGGATAGAACCATGTCCATCTCCAGACTGTGAGATAGCGGAAAAACAAACTTAGATCACATACAAGAGATTAAGTATAGGTACTAATTGCTACTAAATAAATGTAGGTATTAGGTTTTTTTTTTTCTTTTTGGGTCACACCCAAACATGCTCAGGGATTACTGCTAGCTCTGACTCCTGGCAATGCATGGGGGACCATATGGGATGCCAGGGATTGAACCTGGGTTGGCCCATGCAAGGCAAACACTCTACTTGCTGTGCTACCTCTCTGGCCCAGCCTTTTAGATTTTTTCCCCTTTTTTTGGCAGGCAGGGGGGGGGGGGGGGGGTTACACCTGGCAATGCTCCAGGATTACTCCTGGTTCTGCACTCAGGAATTACTCCTGGCAGTTGCTGGGCGGACCATATAGGATGTCAGGGATTGAACCTAGTCTTCCACGTACAAAGCAAACATCTTACACACTGTACTATTGCTCTGGCCCCAGACACTAGGTTTTAAAAAATTATGTTTTTACTAGCCAGGAGGAAGGTATATTTCACTGTTCACTTAACTTTTCCTATTTGAGTTTTTATCATAAAAAATAAAACTCTTCTCAAATGGACATTCAAGCATTTCTTATTTCCTGCTGCTATATACAATATCTTCCTCAACTTCAGTTCTGTGTAACTCAAGAGTGCAAGAATTCTCATCCATACATACTAATTCACTTGAGTTGTTTCCAACACTAGTTGGAAACCTCACTAGGAATCTTTTGTTGAACAATTTGCTGAGTTGTTAAAAAGTGAGAACGGCTGAGCTCCTGGAAGACTTCCAGGCAGGACCACTCTGTGTAACTTAAGGATAAAGACGGTCAAGGGGTGGAGAGGGGGGACCAAGCAGGCCACCTGTCACTAGATACACAGGAAAGTGAAACTTCTTGAAGGCTGTGTGCTTATCTTCAGAATGATACTCATCCGCCCAAAGCAGAGATCCAAGCCCAGGGCAAAATCAGCAATGACCCCCTCCCCCTCCACCAATATGGGTCGAGCTCGACAGGGCTGCTGGCTCAGGTTCTATAGCTGCCTGGGATGGGATGCTACCGGGACTCCAAACTTAAAAGTTACATAAGTCAAAGCAGATTCTCTCTTGGATCACTCAGCCTGTAAACTACTAGATGCCACAGGGCTCTTGCTGGGCTGTGACAGTGGGATGAACGGGGGGAAAGAAACAAGAAGAGGGCAGCAACATTCCATCCCTGGAGCTTGTGATGGGTGGTCGCAACAACAGCCGGTAATGGTGTGTGTGTGTGTGTGTGTGTGTGTGTGTGTGTATGTGAGCGCGCATGTGTGCGCACACACACATTCCACATGACGCCAGTGGCTTTGTTACAAGTATGAGTTACAGCCCACGGAGACAGCAGCTTCCTGATCTCTGACTAGCACTCCTTGTCTGGGCGTCTTTAGGCCTGCCAAGGTCTATGTTATCAGTCCCCACAGAGAAGCCTTCCTGGCCTGCTCAATGTCTCCTGGCCGGACAATGACTGGGACATCTTTCATCTCTCCCTTGTGGAAAAGTAGAATTGAGCAAAGAAAGGAGGGGCTCTGGGATTACATGGAGACAGGGTCCAAATTCTGAACCCCCTCCCCCTTAGACTCTTACAGCCATGATTTAAAAAAAAAAAAAAAGAAGCAAGAGGAGGGGAGAGGCAGAAAAAAAAAAAGAAAAAAAAAAAGAAGTGTATGTGTGTTTGTGTGAGTCACAGTGTAAAGGAGCTCGGGAGAAGTCATTTGGGCAGCAACTTTCCAACCGTTGAGTCTGATACCTGAGCTCTACCCATTGTGAAGCAGTAGGCAAGTTAGTAAAACTCTTAGCTCAGTTTCCTTATCTGCAAAAGGGGCATAAATAATACTACCTCCTTACAGGACTGACCTAGGAAAGCAGTTGTACACAGTAAACTCTTTCAGTGTCGATGGCTGCTGTTATGATTATACAAATGGAAGAAGCCACATCTCATTTTGGCAGGGGTTCTCCTAAGGATACTCAGAGGGTCTAGGTACAGCAACACTGGGCCCAGCAGACCAGCAATTTGATGCTAAGGCTGCTAAGGAGGTTGTACTGTTCATACCTTGCAGAGTTGGGGAGCACCAGAGTCATCCCTCAGAGCTCAGGGATCTTCAGAGTTACACCTGGCTGTGCCAAGGGATGGTGTGGTTGCGGGGATCACAGTGGATCTTCTTCAGGCAGGCCTGAGCTTCAGCCTCTTCTCTCTCTCCCCAGTTCCTCAGCACATTCCTGCAGCAACACCATCTGCCCAGCTATTTATGGTGAAAGCCCATAAGACATGGCCCAGCTCTCCCGTTCCCAGCCCTACCTATCCCCAAGGCCTTAAAATTCATGCCTCCTTGAATGCCCAATGTCCACGGAAGGTTTTTTAATAGACGTACCTCATGGGCTTCCTTATCTCAGTTCCAGCCTTTAAAGGATTTTAAATGTAAACACACACTCATTATATTTTAAAATAATATGCCTGTTCAGTGGTTCCTGACTCATCTCAGGTTATAAAACTCCATGCGACAAACTTACCGGTCCCATGCCAGCTAATTAGAAGCCTGGGTGCTGCCTCACAGCCTTCACACAGTCCGTGGTCTGGATTCCCACTGTGATTCGCTCCCCGTGCACTACCTGGTGAACTACTTTTCACCCTCAAACCTTCCTCCTCTATAGAGTCACTTTTCAAACACTGCAGCCCTCCCTGCAGTGTTTCTCTAGAGAGCACATAGGATGGGAAGTTCACTTCTGTGTACACTGCAGTTCTCCCAACTTCTCTGACACTTGGAGGCCAGAGCTGCAGGACCAGACTCCATTTTCTGTATCCTGAGCACCTGCACAGAGCTCAGCCTCTATAGCACATAAAAGGCTGTTAGGAAGGTCACGGTTCCTCTCCTCATCCTCCTTCAGACAGTTAGTTCTTCCCATAATCTCCAGAGTACAAGGCGCACCAATTCACAAATCTGACCCTTTACTCATTCTGGTGAAGTAACAGTCTCCGCATGAAGATGCAAAAGGCTTGGCCTTCAAAGTCAGTATCATTTTCACTCACATATAAAAAGTAACAGATTCTTCTAAAATGCCTCCTCTCCCAATGAAGAAACAATTCTGATTAAGAGCCCTGATGTATGGGCATGGCTTTCAGTCCATTTGTAGAATTGGCGCTGACATTTCCAAAATGAAGAATTCATCACTGAAGCCAAGATGAGGAAACAGACCACAGAGCGGCACATAATGAATTGCCAAATTAGCCGTGAAGACAATTAGAGAGGCAAGAGTGTGGAGGGCATTAATATTTAGTGGCAGGCATAAGCCTACATATCATCAAGACCACAGCCTGCTTCGTGGACTCAGGTTTAACCTGCTGAAGGTGAAAAGTGCGCAGATGAGGAGCTGAGAATCCCAACACACATTATCCCCTCTGCCTCCTGCCTTTCACTCTAGGCCTCAGAATGCTGTGGGTTCACAAGTAGGTTGGGCTTTTCGTTTGTGGTTGCTTCGGGCAGGTGATACAGCAAAGCCTGCAGTTGAGAAAGCAGTGACTTAGTGCATGAAGCTGGAGGTGAGCTTCTGACGGGGGTCACGCCCAGGCGTTCAGGAGAGCCTGCTAGGGGGGTGCAGACTCACGGAGCAGGAGGACTTCTCGGAAGGAGAGAAGGAAGCCTGGTTTTCCCAGGAAAAGCAGAGTCCTGGAGAGAAGAACCAGGAAGGGATAGGAGAGAGCTCTATTGAGAAAGATAAAAGGAAAACCCGTGATGAAGACAAATCATGCAAAGATAAATCTGAGTCCCCCTCTAGAAAAATCCACATAGAGCCGAGGATGTGGCTCAGCGACAGAGCATCTGTTTTGTGTGTGTGGTGTGTGTGTGTGTGTGTGTGTGTGTGAGAGAGAGAGAGAGAGACCCTTGGTTCAAACCCCAGCCACTGCCAACAAAAATACCTGAAAGTCAAAGTTCCTATCTGTGGTTTAGAAATGATGACACAGTGAATTTGAGGGGATAAATAAGTAAAAAAAGATTCCCCGGAGGCATCCTGAAACCTGGTGTCTAGCCCCACAGAATGTCAGTCCCCCTGGCCGTGCTTACTTATTCAGCAGGTGTCAGGCAATGACGTCTGAAGACAACCATATTCTTTTTTTTAAAGTATTTTATTATACCATTGTGAGATATGCAATTACAAAGATATACAATTAAAATGTTCATATTTGGGTTTTGGTCATACAGCATTCCAGCACCCATCCCTCCACCAGTACCCATCTCCCACCACCAACGTCCCCGGTTCCCTCCCCCTCCCCCAGCCCGCCTCCATGGCAGGTTCCTTATTTCTTTCCCTTTCTCTCTCTTTCTCTTTTCCTTCCCTTCCAGACTATGGATTACAGAACATACATTAAAGGGTTGTCATGTGTATCTTTTGCCTGTATTTAATGTTCAGTTCTAGGTTGGTATTAGTATCACTGTATCACTGACTTCCCGTTCATCTTCGATTTGCTCGAGCGGACACCAGTAACATCTTCATATGACCTGTCTCATGCAGGTAGAGCCCAAGGGCATCTGCTTGCTCCAGGAACATAAAGAGCCTCAAACCATTCCATCAGGTCATGGGAATGAGGTCTATAATTGTTACTGGTATCTGGCATATCAAATACGACAAGGGTAGCTTGCCAGGCTTTGCCGTGTGGGTGGCATACTGTTGGTATTAGTACTTTCGACAATTGTTAGCACACTGTTCCATTTTCTTTCTTACCTAGCCTCTAACTCCCACACATTTGTGATAATTTCCACTTTTGACAAGACCTCCTGATACAAGGTCATGTTTCACTTGACCTTGAATATTGGTATCATAATATGTACATATATATTTATTTCATGCAAATAAATGCAGTCATTCTGTATCTGTCTCTCTCCTTCTGGCTAATTTCACAACATAATCTTCTCCATGTCCATCCATTTATAGGCACATTTTATAACTTCATTTTTCCTAACAGCTGCATAGTATTCCATTGTGTAGATGTACCAAAGCTTCTTTATCCAGTCATCGATTCTAGGGCACTCTGGTTGTTTCCAGATTCTGGCTATTGTGAATAATGCTGCTATGAACATAAAAGTAGGGATGGTGTTTCCGCTGCTTATTTTTGGCTTCCCAGAGTAGATTCCCAGGAGTGGTATGGCTGGGTCAAATGGGAGTTCAATTTCTAGTCTTTGGAGGGATGTTCATATTGTTTTCCAGAAAGGCTGTACCAGCCGGCATTCCCACCAACAATGGATAAGTGTCCCCTTTTCCCCACATCCACGCCAGCACTTGTTGTTCTTGCTCTTTTGAATATGTGCCAGTCTCTGTGGTGTAAAATGATATCTCATTGTTGTTTTGATTTGCATCTCTCTGATGATTAGTGATGATGAGCATTTTTTCATATTTTTTTTTGCCATTTGAATTTCTTCCTTGTTGAAGTTTCTGTTCATTTTTCCCCCCCCAATTTTTGATGGGGTTGTTGTTTTCTTCTTGTAAAAGTTCTACCAGTGCCTGATATATCCTGGATATTAACCCCTTATCAGATGGGTATTGGGTGAATATTCTTTCCCATTCTGTGGACTGCTTTTGTATCTTAGTCACTGTTTCTTTTGAGGTGCAGAAGCTTTTTAGCTTCATGTAGTCCCATATGTTTATCTTTTCTTCTAGTTGCTTTGTTAGTGATGTTTCACCTTTGAAGATGCCTTTAGCTTCAATGTCGTGGATGGTTTTTCCTATATCTTCTTCAATGTACTTTATGGATTCAAGTCTGATATAGAAATCTTTAATCTATTTTGATCTGATTTTTGTGCATGGTGTTAGACACAGGTCCAAATTCATTTTTTTACCTGTCGCAAGACAACCATATTCTGGGGCAAACTCATGTACTCCCATGAGCCCTGATTGGGACAGTGGCACTCTAGTCCCTAGAAAGGGAGACAGTGGGAAACAGGAAGTTACGGGCATTCTCTGGTCCTGTTCGACACCCAGGGCTGAGGCCACATCTCAGCCCTGATGTCAACTCCCAGGTGCCCTCCTTTCTCTGCAGCTCTGTCCCTGTCTCTAGCCCAGGAACAAATGGCTGAATCCTTTGCCTTCAGCCTAGACCATCCTAGGAGAGAAATTCAAGTTCCAGAGCTCCCCTAAAGAATCAGCTGAGGGGCCAGAGCGATGGTCCAGCAGGTAGGGCTTTTGCCTTGCACGCGGTTGACCCATGCCAGCCCGGGTTCGATCCCTGGCATCCCATATGATCCCCCAAGCACCGCCAGGAGTAATTCCTGAGTGCAGAGCCAGGAGAAACCCCTGAGCATTGCCGGGTGTGACCCAAAGAGCAAAACAAAACAAAACAAAACAAAAATCAGCCGAGTCTGAGGCTTTGCTCTCCCCTGGCCTCAATCCCTTCCCTCACCCCCTTTCTCTGGCTGCTGCTGCCGTAAACCATCAAGCCTTGAAATCCTGGTTCAGGTCCTGCTTCTCCAGAGTCTGGCCTCCAGGCCTTTAGGGCCAGAAGAAGGTCACAGACAGTCACAAGGTGCCTTCCGGGGCTGCCTTTGGGAGGTGTCAGAAAACACAGGGGAAGCAGTGGGGACAGAGTGGCCTGAGATCTTCAGAGGGGGCTGATGATGAGTTACAACTGTGCCCTCAGCAGCAAGCAACCCTGTGTTCTTCACTAGGACGGTGGCAAGCTGGTGGAGAGAACAGGCTATGTGCTGCACTGAGAGGGCTGAACTCAGATGCCAGGCGGAGGGCAGAGGCCTCAAGGACAGAAGATACTAGAGTAAAACTCGAGTTGGATAGAAAGCTCGGGGATGAGGAAGGTCAGATTGGCCTTGCTGAGTTCCAAGAACTGAGGACTGCCAGGTTGATAAATGCTGTGGATAGTGCAAAGCCCAGGCTTTAGAGGCCTTGGGAGAGATCTGAGCTGGATCAGTCTGGGGCTATCCTCAAGGACACGCCAATCCAGGGAGTGGCGGCTTATGGAGCCCAAGAGACAAGTTACTTCTCATTGATTCCAGCTCTGTGCTCCCCAACCCACCTACCCATCCAGTCCCCACCCTTGCATAACTGAGACAGCTCAGTTAAACCTCACTTAAAATCCTAATGTAAGACAAACAAGGTGCTCAATAGTTCCTTGGCAGCACTATGGGGGAGTGTGGACAGGGTGACTATTGCACTGGAAGCAAAACTGTCCCTAATTGTAACCCTTGTACAATTCAAATTTCATCTAAAAATACAGTGGGAGGGGCTGAAGAGATAGTACAGCAGGCATGGTGCTTGCCTTGCATGCGGCCATCCCAGGTTCAATTCCCGGCACCCTATATCATCCTGAGCTCTGCCAGAAATAATCCCTGAGCACAAAGGCCAGGAGTAAGCCCTGAGCACAGTCAGATGTGGCTCCAAAATAAACAAACAACACAAACTCCCCCAAAACTAAAGAGTCTGCACTAAAAAATGGGTGATTCTTAAGTTTCAGCATCCAGTATCTTTTTCTGTTTTATTTGAGTTGCAGGATCTCAATGAATCTTGATCCTTCCCTGGGTAGCTGTGCAGCGAGGGACCAGAGACAGGTGCTGCCCTGCAGGTCCATAGCAACTAGGCAGAACAGCCAGGGCAAAGCATCCAGTCTTCCCTGAACAGCCACGTTCACTGATGTGCTCGGATAGGGAAAGCATCCCCGCCCCACTTTCCAGGATATGTACAGCTTTCTAATCAGTTCCATTTACTTCTACCCCCGTGGGGAGTACCACTGTATCATTCTTACCTATTTATGCAGGATGCATTGCCGGGGTGGGGTGAGGAAATATCTCATGTCTCTTTTAAGGATGTGACATTTCGCCCACAATATTCAAACTACAAAGTAAACGTTGCTGAGATCACTGGTGTGGACCCCATGCCCTGCCAGCTCCCAGGCTCACCCTTTATCTGTGCACTGAAGCTATCAGTGCTTCACAGCTGTTCAGGCCAGTGCTGGTCAGCATGGCCATGTGCAAGGGCTCCTGCAGGAGCTATGAAGGCCACAGACCTATGATGACCAGACCTCATTTCCACAAGTTCCCACCTGCTAGGAACAAGTGAGAAAGCTGAAGGTGAATGTTCACTGTAAGCAAGTTTGTCTGTTATGTGGATGCTGCCCTTGGAGAAACAGAAACTCCACTTCCCAACAAGGTTCAAGCTTGACACCCTGAGTTTGATGACTGGCACTGGAAAGACAGACTATACAACAGGGACAAGCACTAGTTTCTCATCCGGGGGTCACAGAACACCGCCTTGTTAAGGCCCTTAGACTATTCCAAGGGGACCAGAGAAGAAAACTGTATGGATGGGGGTGGGGGGAGACCGGGCCATGACATAAGGCTAGGGGCCACCTGGTAAGAGGGAGGGCCCACAGGAAGGAAGCAAGACAGAAAGGAGGTCACAGGAAAAGGTTGAGGAACTTCAGTCTAGCACTTCGAGGCACTTTAAAATGTAACACACTGCACTAATGTTGAACGCAAGAATTCCCCCATCCATGGCTTGCACCCAGGTCCCACAGAAAAACAGACTCATGGTCAGCACAGCCATAATGAGATGCAGGCAGGAAAAACAGATGCTTCATGTGTCTGCACACCACAATCAGTGGGCATTTACACAACACCCTGAGCATGGCACTTGGACATCAGGGGTGGAAATCCTTCATTTGTTTTGTTTGTTTCATCTCTAAATCTGGATTTAGAGATGACTACAGGAGTATGCTATCTGCATGGCAGAGCCTGGCAAGCTACCCATGTTGTATTTGATATGCCAAACACCAATAGCAATTATAGACCTCATTCCCATGACCTGATGGAATGGTTTGAGGCTCTTTATGTTCCTGGAGTAAACAGGTGCCCTTGGGCTCTACTTGCATGAGACAGGACATATGGAGATGTTTCTGGTGCCCGCTCGAGCAAATTGATGATGAAGGGGAAGACAGTGATACAGTGATTTGTTTGTTTGGGGCCTTAGCTGGTGATGCTCAGGGGTTACTCCTGGCTCTGCACCTTGCAGTGGGGGAAAGAGAGAGAGAGAGAGAGAGAGGGAGAGGGAGAGAGAGAGAGAGAGAGAGAGAGAGAGAGAGAGAGAGAGAGAGCTAGAGAGCATACACAATTAAAAAAAGGAGACAAACCACCGCCATGTAAGCTTATCCATTGGTCTAGCTTTATAGCTTTAAATCTCAGAAACCCTTCTCTTGGTTGAAAACTTGGGTGCCTTCAGGAAAGGGGCTGGCTGAGTCCCCACCCAGTTGAAGCACCAGCAGTGACACTCACACCCACCCCACAGCTGCGCCCATGCCTGTGGCCCAACTCCCCTGTCTCATGACTGAGTTCTATAGAGAAGCCAAATTGCTAAAAATTCCAGGTCCACCAGCAGCCAGGCTGAGAACTCTGGGGTCTTCTTGGAGTGGCGGTAGGCAGCCTCCCTACACTCTCTACTCCTGGACACCAAACCCACATCCTACAACCACTGCCGTGTAAGTTATCCATTATCCATCAGCCCAGATTTACAGACTCATGACTAAATAACCTTGGAGAAGATCAAGCAAGCCCCCCCCCCACACACACACACAAACCCACATAGATACACCTGTTTCCTGGCTGAAAACTCCAGAGCACCCTTTGGGGGGAGGCAGGCAACCTCTCCCCTCTCCCTGCACCCAGAAGCCATGGCAGCCACACCCACAACCCACAGCTGCTGCTTGTAAACTCACTATCTTGTTAAATTCTCTGGAGTTTCCGGAGCATGTGGCTGTGACACCTCCAAATTCTACAATACTGACACCCCAATAGGCGCATACTAAATTAGACGGAAAGTAACACAGAAGTCGACTAAGCTCAATAAACAAAAGCAATTAACACAACAACTCAATTGACCACAACCATCTTAGTAAGCCCTTAGACAAGGACATGACCCTATGGTGAGATACAATTTTCACAAATTGTACTTTACTGAAGTATTTTCTGATAATTCCATTAGCCACTTAGCTATAACAAGCAATATAAAAATAAATTATTTTGTGCCTGCTATGAGGCATGCACAAAAAGGGTGGTTGGGAACATGGGAAAAATGGTGGAGGGAAGTTCACACAGGTGGTAGGAATGGTACTGGAATACTGAATGCCTGTAAAAATGCATCATCAGGGGCCGGAGCGATAGCCCAGCAGGTAGGGGTGTTTGCCTTGCACGCGGGCCGCCCGTCCCAGCCTGGGTTCGATCCCAGGCATCCCATATGGTCCCCCAGCACTGCCAGGAGTGATTCCTGAGCAAAGAGCCAGGAGTAACACCTGAGCGTCACCGGGTGTGACCCAAAAAAGCAAAAAAAAACAAACAAACAAACAAACAAACAAATAAATAAGAACATTAAAAAATGCATCATCAACAACTTTGTAAACCACAGTGTTGAAATAAAGGAAGCTGGGGCCGGAGTGATAGCACAGCGGATAAGGCGTTTGCTTTGCATGCGCCTGACCCAGGTTCGATCCCCGGCATACCATATGGTCCCCTGAGCACTGCCAAGAGTAATTCCTGAGCAAAGAGCCAGGAGTGGTCCCTGAGCATCGCCGGGTGTGAGCCAAAAAGAAAAAAAGAAAAAGAAAGAAAAATAAAGGAAGCTGGGGCAATAGTACAGACGGTAAGACGCTTGCCTTGCATACAGCCAATCCAGGTTCAACCCTTGGAATCTCATATAGTCCCCCATATACCAAGAGTAATAGCTGAGTGCAAAGCCAGGAATAACTCCTGAACATTGCCAGATGTGGCCCAAAAACCAACCAAATGAATAAATAAAGGGGGAAAATAAAATTTTAAAAAGCTTTTTAAAAGGAGACAAAAATCAAGAGCTCACCAGCATAGATAAGGAAGTACAACTGAGTCAGGTTTTCTTTCCTTTTGGCTTTCTTTGGAGAAAAGGAAAGAGAAAATACCCAATTGCATAATGTAGACAAGGCTCCTCCTCCTTGTCTTCTTACTTACGACACAGGTGGGGCGGGAGTATTTCTTTTGCCCCCTTCTTCCACTAAAATAGCATGTGATCACTACCTCCCTTTTGAAGAACAGGAAACATAAGACTCAGCTTGTTCAATGAATACAAATGTGTTCTGGCCATTTGGGAGAGGAGCAGGAAGATAGAGTTCAATGGAGGAGATGAGTTTTTAAAGACAAAAAGGGAAAAGAGAGGGAAGGGGACAAGAATGGAGAAAACAGAGCAGGGAGAGGCAAACCAGGGAAGGTAAGGGCGCAAGGGAAGAACAACGGCAGGCCCAGGACTTGGGGACACTCGCACACACCAGTGCTGGTCTAGAGAGCAGCACCATGACGCCCCCAGGGCAGAGACCCCCAGGGCAGAGACCCCCTTCTGAATCCCAGAATGGGCCCTTCCCGTCACCTCTCAGGAGAAATGCCAGCAGGGGTAGATGGTTGTCTTCAACTGGACCCAGGGCAAAAGGGGCTAGAAGGGATCCTCCTTCTCATAGTAGACGGACAATTTGTACCAAAATATTCCACTCAAGAGAATATGCAATATGCCAATGCAGGAAGAGGCTGTGAGTGAAGCACTCTGAAGGCCTTGTGCTTCATGAGCTGGCCAGGGCCTGGTGAGGCACTGCCTCTGTGCTAACACTCCGGTGCGCGTTTGGTAAATTTTCAGGGTCACAATCCACCTGGAAGGCCCCATCACAGGATAGCTGTAAGTTGGGTCTGAACCAGGCAAATGCAGGGCTCCAGCTGACTGACCAGAGACCTAAGGAGACCAGCAAGAGGCAAGTCCCCTAGAGCAGGAACAGAAGCAGCCACAACTGAAGAAGAAAATTTTGTCAAGTGAAGCCACACAATTACTGTTCTTGCATCCTGTTTCTGCTGATGCCAAAGGAAACACAAGAAGTTCTGAAGGAGCTTGATTTGTGGGAATTTATTCCAGTAACAACCTCAGAAAGGGCAGACATTAAGATACCCAGCCAGAGAGAGAGAGAGAGAGAGAGAGAGAGAGAGAGAGAGAGAGAGAGAGAGAGAGAGAGAAAGAGAGGCAGAGATTAAGAGATTAAGAGATTAAGAGAGGCAGACATTAAGATACCCAGCCAGGAGAGAGAACGAGAGAGAGGAGAGAGAGAGAGAGAGACAGAGACAGAGACTCAGAGACACAGAGAGTTTTTGCTGGATATGAAACCCAGGTCTCATGTATGTAAGGCATATATTTTGCATTCAGGCACATCCATGGCCCTAACTTACACTTTTTTTTATTTGGGGAGTGGGTGGGTGAGGGTATACCCAGCAGTGCTCAGGACTCACTCCTGGTCCTCGCTCAGGGATTACTTCTGACAGGGCTCAGGGGACCATAAGTGGAATAGGGTTTTGAACCTAAGCTGTCCCCATGCAAGGCAAGTGTCTTACCTGTTATCCTCAGGCCCTAACTTACAACTTACACTCTTTTTTGCCAGGAATGGGGCGGGTGGGGCAGCAGGTGGAGGGATGGGGTTGAGAAGGAATCCAGGATGGATATGTGCAAGGCACGTGCCCTACCTGGCCCAGTCTCTTCAACAGTTTGCATTCTGCCACATTTGCCTGCCATTCTGTTAGATAACATGCCTATTACTTTTAAAAACGATTAGAAATTATGTTGAAGACATTAGGAGAATTAGCCCTAATCTTCCACTGTGTCCTGAATATAGATATCCCCTTATACAGTCATGGCATATGATTAAAAACTGGGAAATATATCTTTAATACTGCTATCATCTGAAAACCTTGCACACATTTCCCTAGGGTTCTCATTAGTCACCTTTGAGGGGCAAACTGGTTCAAACATCCTGAATCACATGTTATCGTGAG